>VDFB02258445.1:289530-497107 GCA_007258455.2 Sequoia sempervirens
ATGTTTAACCTAAAACACATTTAAATTGGTATCAAAATTTTCCCCTCCTTGTGACCAAAAATAACCATTCCTAAGGGTAAGGATCACTATATAAATATCACTCATGATCATTTGAAGTCAACTTTTAGCTCAAATTGATTCATTGTTGTGAGTCCATGGCTAATTAAATATCATTATATTGTAGTATCATTTGGGAATGTTATAATTTAGACACGGTAATGTTCATGCATATTGAAGGCCAAGGTCTCATATGGTAATCCCTTGTGATAAATCATAACTCTATTATGATTGAAAATTAATAAATATTAGCATTATTTTTCTATTTCAAATAGTTCTACCATGCTTTTCTTCATTTAGTGGCATGGTTGGATAATCCTTGATTGGATCCTCCATCCATGAATACATCAACTAATATTAGAGAGAAATTTTTGGAATCCCAAAGGTTTCTTATTGTAAATAGATCACCAAATTTGAGATAGTCTACAAGATGTACTTGTAAATAAGGTGCCAACTATGGTGTATTTTGTAAGGTTGATTATAGACAGACTACCAAATAGAGTTACATCAAATTTAAGGATAATATTCCTCGATGACAAGGATAAGGTATTATTAATGTTGCTATAAATATGGAAGAGATGTTTAAAATGATGAGGGTGATGAATTTCCTATTGTTTGTTGTCTAAGAATATAGAAAAAAGGTTTAGACACTAGAAATGATGATAAAAGTGACAAGGAAAAAATTAAAAGTGGAGAAAATGCACAAGTTGTTTAGTGAGATGTAGAAGGCCTAGAAGAGGAAGAACTAAATTAGGTAAAAATGTTAAAGGATATTTCTAAAATTGGTAAGTTACCTATAATTTAATTTTCTAATTATTATATATTCTTAAATATTTAGGAGTTGATTGAATGGATAAATGATTTAGAAGAATATTTTTAATATGAGAAAATCGTAGATCCTAAAACGGTTAGATTCACTACGACTAAACTAAAGGAATGTCTTGTTATTTGGGGTGAAAAAAGTACAATTAGAAGAAACATAAGGGGAAAGGACAATATAAAAAAATTAGATAGGATGGTAGTAAACTTAAATAATCAATTCATACATATTTGATTATGAGTTAGAATCATTGAAGAGATTACAAAATCTAAGACAAAAGGAGAGGAATGTGAATGAATTTACTAAAAAATTCTACAAGATAATCATTAGGGATAGACATGGTGAATCAAGTAAAGAAAATGTTTTAAGATACATCAATGGACCAAGAATAAGTATTCAAGAAGAAAAAATCTTGGTGAGATTAATTTTTAGTGTCAAAAGTGGTTTTACCCAACTAGCTCACATCTACCTAGTTGTCATATTTACACTAGGGCTTAAGTTCACTTAGAGACCTTTTTTTGTTTCACCTCATGAGTGCACTACATATGTCTTCACACATTTTATAAGTATACCCACATGTGTCACCACTTTTAGAGGGGTGTCAAGTATTCTATTCCTACATTCCTTCTCCTATTTTCCCTTCATAAACAAGGAGCATATTGTAATTTATTCATTCACTTTTGTATGATATTTTTGGTATTATTATTGTGTACATTTAACTGTGGAATTTTTTTCAACTTGAATGCATTATTTTATTGCTCCAAAATGAAGAATAGTGGAAGAAGAATTTTAATTTATATTAAACGTAGAAGATAAACTAAATAAAGATATTTGTGAACAAAGAAAATTATCAGAGAGGAACATGATGAAGAGTCCATAAATGTATACCCCACTTTGACAATAGAAGACCCTATAATGAAGATGTGGAAGGGAGAGCCACAAAATGTATTGCAATGATAATAATTCATGTTGTAATGAAGGAGGAGGCAATAATTCTTATTGCAATATTAGAGAAGGTAGTAATACATACCACAATAATAAAATATGTGGATACAAAAGAGGCAAATGAAGATATGACATTGTTAGAATTGGCTATGGCTATCAAGACCTTGAGGCCAAATGGAAAGCACAAGAGAGAGAATAGAATGTGACAAGAATAAACTGTATTCTTATCAATATGATTCAATGATATGATTGTGATGTGATTACAATGAGAGACCCCTTGGTTACATAGCCAAGGTGAGATACAAGATGTCTTAATCATATGATATGAGACAACTAATCACACTTACCTAGGTTCACATGTGTTACAATTCAAAAGATAAGATAACAACTAACACCTTCTAGAAAAATTCCTTCATATGACCTAAGTAAACTTAACATGTGTAAATAAGTCCTCTAGTAATGAATTAACTAGGTACAAGACTTTATTTACACCAACACCCCCCCTTAAGTGCAACTTAGGGAGTAGCAAATTATTATGCAAATGACATAAAGATGCAAGAATGGGTCTCGGCTACTAGACCATGTTAGGTACCCATGTGCATATGCAAATGCAATCTCTCACAAATGGAGAAAAGGAGAAAACCCAGTGGGACAAAACTCCTCCCCAAAAGAGAGATGAAATACAATAAAGAATGCTCTTAATGATGCATGAGAAGGCCAAAACCCCATGTGAGGAAAAATACCCCCCATAAGAGAGAAGAATAAGAGAGACAAGGCAGCCCCCCCTCAATGTTGAGTCTCCTACAATGATGGTAGAAGCTCGACATTGAATGTTGAAGATGATCCAATCTTTCTAAACAACGTTCCTCCCCGTAGGAAGAAACAAAACCATGATGATATGCAATATGTTAGGAATATGAATGATGGATGATGATGTCTCTGAAGCATGCTCAAGTGTCTCCACGGCGATGTCAATAGCTGACACACTCCAAACAGGCATTCTAGGCCACACTGTTGAAGAGCACAATCCAGAATCTAGTAGAGATGAATGTAGAACATGATCCAAAGACAAAGATATCCACCCTGAAGACAAAGAAGCCTCCTCCAAATGTTGCCCAAAACAATTTATAGTCACATCAAACTACGAAGAATGATCATGTAGAGAATGAACAAGAGGGTCAAAGTATTCCCTCACAACAACTGAAGAAGGATCATCTCCATCAAAGAGAAGATGAATGTCATCAATGATGTCTCCCAAATCTGTAAGATGAGACTCCACAAACAAGTCTGAAATACCTATCAAGAAGCCATCCAAAGTAGCCAAATTTGAAAGACAATGAGGATCCTGATGCACTGAATCACAAGGAACCAAAACTATGGAATCACAAGCATCATCAACAGAAAAAGTAGATGGAGAAGATGAAATGCATGACTCAAGAACTAGATCTAATGTGAGAACTCCCAAGTTCTAAAAGCCAAATGTCTCCTTTGAATCATGGTTCATGTGATCAAAATCCAAAGGAACAATGTCACCATCAGAAGAAAAATCTAAAAAGGTATACAACTAAGATGAATGATCAACCACCCCAGCAGAAATGATCTATCGAATCTCCAATTCTTGAATGATGACTAAATCAGGAGTGAACTCCATAGTCCTACCATCTCCACCATGTGTAATCTGATATATGGAAAGAAGATTGTTCATCAAATGAGGAACACACAAGACATCCAAGAAAGTGTTATCCCCAAAACTAATAGATCCCTTCCCAATTGCACCCATGTATGTATTGTTTACCATCAAGATAGGAGACATAGTACAAGGTTGAAAAGAAGAGAATATGGACTGTGAAGATGTCATATGATGAGAAGCTCTTGAATCTAGAAGCCATCTCCCTGATCCTAGACCTAAAAGAGCACAAAGAGCTTGTAATTTATTTCTTGATGTAGAATCTTGACCTTTGTCCTTTTTAAATTGTTTTGAAGAAGAAGGAGGAGGTGATTCAGAAATTCTAGAAGGAAAATCAATCTGATTCCTTTTGAGAAGATGTTTCAACTCAGTAATGTCCTTCTTATAACAATAGTGTTCTTCATGTCCATCCTTCTTGCAATATGCACAAGTAGGGCTCTCCTTCTTAGATGATTCCCCTTTAGAAGAGGATTTTTCTTTGCTTGATCTGAATGTGGATTACTCTTTGCTTTCTTATGTTTCTTATCTGATTCAAATTATTTCACCTGACTAACCAACAATGTCTGAGATTTAGAAGTCTTGATGAGACCCATTGAGATAATATTTTGTTGCTCATGTATCAACATCTCAGAAAATGATGCAAATGAAGGTGTAATACATGCAAACCCCATAGTCAATCTATGAGTATGAAAGCTAGAAACAAAAGAAGCATAATCAAGACCAATTTTTTTCATTGTATTGTAGACCAATTGAATGTCCTTATCAATTCCACATGCTTTACACTGCTCTCTTAGATCATTAACCTTAGTGATGTAGTCTTGGATGTTGTCAAAGTTCTTAGGATCAAGGCTCATCAGTTCATTATCAATTTGATAGCCTCTTACTTCATCTGTAGTACCATACAATATTTTCAATTTTTCCCAAGCGTCATGAGAAATTTTACATACTTCAATCTCAAACAACAAATCTTGAGAAATTAGTCTATGAAGACATCCAAGAGATTTGGTATGTTTAATCATCCATTTTAACTTTTTATTTGCATCTATAGGTTCAGGTACCCTATTTTCAACATATATAGAATGACCTTATGTCATTAGAATACTCCATGCATTTTGATTCCATGTTGAATAATTATATGATGTGAGCAAAGGAACCTTAGAATGACCCATGAAAACAAGAGAGCACAAGCAAACAAATCAAAAAAATGCACCAAGAGACCCCCCCCAAATCACTCAATCAAGAAACCCCCCCAAGAAATATATGATTTGGTATTTTATATTTAGTGTGTTTACAGTTGCTAGATGCCAAAAACAAGCTAGACTTGATCTTAGTGCTTACAGATGCCAAAATAGACCACAGAATTAAGTGCAATTTTTGGTACAAAATGAGATCAATCTAATAATACCACTAAGAAGTACACAAAAAATTATGCATTTTCAAAAAGAATTGCACCCAAAAATGTTACCATAGGAGCAAGATATGAGCTTTCAAAGTTCCCAAAGTAAGGATGAAACAGCAACACTTGTGAGTATGCAAATTCTGGAAAAACTAGACACCAAAACCAAAAAATTATTGCACCACTATGAAGAGCGTGAAAAATTAGCCAAAAAAAAAAAAAATTGTTCAGAAAAAGGAGTTAAAATGACTGAGATATGGGCATTTGAATATCAACTTCCAAAACCAAAATTCAAACCGTAAGGGGTCAAAAAAATTCAAATGCAGGCTGACATCATCGCTGACATGTGATGACATCGACAATCCATTCAGCTAAATGATGGAATATATTTTTGTGGAACTTATTTTTGATGTGAAGATAAAGGTCATGGGGCATTTGAATATAAAAAAAAAAAATCAAGTAAACACAAATAGGAGACTTGAAGGTAGTGCAAGAACTGCATATATAGACAAAATATCCAAAGGATCATAAAGTATAGAAGATCAATTCATTGGTCCTGTGAAGATATTTATTAAGAATAAATTTGTTTGAACACTTGTTGAGCACAAAGATGTTACCACCTATCATATGAAGCAACTTATATATTTATACCAATCATTGCTTAGAGGTCATCGATGTAGTGTTACAAAACAATGTCATATTTAGAATAAAACCATTTACATTCAACGTAGGAGATTATCTTTTTGACTTATCCAAACTAATTTTACATTTCTAACATATTTAAATTGAATTTTATAGTAGACCCATTGATCACTTTTTAATGTGTCCTTTGAATATGAGATGATCTAGACACATTATTATCCTACAAATATGAGCTTTTCCACAAACACTCTATGGATTACATAAAGTATAGGATGTTGAGACATATCCATGTGAAATATGTATTTATGTGTTGTACCAACTTAAAATCACAAAGAGAATGGGTTATGGGGGACATATTTTATGAAATTGTTAGCCAAGTGGTTAGCAATATAAATATGTGTTTAGTATTTAACAAGAGTAAAAATCTAATTGAATTTCAACTAGATCTCACATGATCCTTCATACTTTATTTTGTTTCATGATTAGTATCCTATTAAAGGAAAATTCATGCTACTTGTTTACAAAATAAATGACTGCATGAAGAACATAACTTATCTAATATCAACTACTTTAATCAAATCCATATTTTTAACTCTGACATGGAAACTAGTTCAATAGATATGTTGTCTAGAAGAAGTGAACTTTATATCAAATTGTAGTGACAACTTTTTCAAATTTATTGCAAGGTTGTCAAAGAATGAATATCATATTCAATCTCTTAGATACTACATGGCTCAATCCTTTTATAATACAATTTTGAGTCACAACAAAAGAACATTGAACTACCTAGATACCTGCCTCAAAAGTGACTTGAAGATTAACAATGATGTAGAAAAATGAAAAATTTGAAGCACAAAATTTTAATTCCTATCATTAAAACAAGACAAGTAAACTATAAATGAAATCTCTTTGAAGTTATTAAAATATAAATTTTAGATATACAACATTAGATTACTCATTATAAGATTGTGTGAGGAAGGTTATAGTAGTAAATAAAATTAGCAAACCATAAAATAATAGCACATATTACCAAATATCCATGGAGAAAGACGTTTGAAAAAATTCCATTATCAAAGAGAGGCTCAAGAATGTATTAATCTTCACATACAATGTACATTATTAGCCAGAAAGAGTAACAAAGTAGACACCGCCGGGAAAAAAAACATATCGCATATGGTTGCAAAGAGCTTGCAAATCCTAAGATTGTAAAGATATCATCTAGACTAGGAGTAGATGGGTCACATCCTATCATGTAGATATATGTATAGGGGAAGATATGAATGACATAGTAGGTATGATATGCATGAGATAAGAGTATGTAAGTGAGAAGAAAATAAATAAGAGATTTGTATGAAATTGTATGTAAATTGAATATAGGTTATATGTAAGGAAGAGATAGGTAGAGTATATGGGAAAATATAGTGTGCTCTTTTGAATATGATTAATATAAGGACTATCCAAATTCTATCTATGTGATGTTATCTATCAAATAATGAATGTCTATTGTGTTCATCTTGTGTCTAAATCAATTTGTGTTTGCCCTTTATATTACTGAGTTTGGGGTATAAACTATAACACTCCAAAGTACTTGGGGCTCAAAACTTCAATATGTGTATCCCCATATTTATTGTTAACATTGGTTTCCTTTCCAAGACATTGGTTAGGTGATTTAAAGAATAATAACACCCAAAAAAAATTAAAATCCAACTCAAACATAGGACAAGAAAAAATAAATAAGAGATGATATAAAAGTTTGTGAAACCATCCTCTTGGTGCTTACCCTATGACATGGGGTTAGGAACCAAGGGGATGGAGAATGGAAAGGTAGAGATATTTTGGAAGTG
Source organism: Sequoia sempervirens (assembly GCA_007258455.2). Taxonomy (NCBI): domain Eukaryota; kingdom Viridiplantae; phylum Streptophyta; class Pinopsida; order Cupressales; family Cupressaceae; genus Sequoia; species Sequoia sempervirens. The sequence continues at coordinate 296,922 of VDFB02258445.1, forward strand.
ATCCTCAAAGAGATGTGACCAATAAAGAAAAAATACCAAATAATTACCATAGGAAACAAAAAAAGGATTAATGAAACTGTAATTCAATCACACCCATGGAAAAAGGAGATAAGACAACTTCAAGAAAGATTAGAGAATAAATTGAATTGGAAAGAAAAGTAAACATGACAAACCCAAATGGAGAAAAGACAAAACAACAACAGAGGATTGAGAGAGAAGAAAGACACTACAAAAGAATGGAAACTGAAGAGAATAAGGACTGAGTGTGCCAATAAGGGTGTTGTTGAGTGCGCCAAAGGGGGTGCTATTAAAGAAAAATGAGAAGAATATCGAAATGAAGAATGGAAAACTCCAAAAAGATCAAAATTATGTTGGGAAAAAGTAGGACAACTTATAACTAGTATAAGGAAGAATATTAATGATTATGAGGAATCTAGAAGATTAGATATTAAGACCTTGCAACAATACAAAGACTCCATTATTATCGCAACCTTCTAATAGTCCAATAGTGAGACCAGACCTATTCAACTTAACTATTAATTTGGATAATAGAATTATGGAATTCCTGAAAACTCCAAAGAAGGATCCATCAATTCAAGAATAATATTTGGAAGAATTAATCAATAAAATCATAATGAATTTAAAAGAATGATAAATAAGGAAAAGAAATATAATAGATTGAATTTGGGAAAAGAGTTATGTTTACAAACAAATAAAATGACACTAATGAATAAGAAAGTGAAAAGATATTTTGAAGAGTCACAACCCCCAACCAAGATCCATCCCCTCAAACATATAAGAGTCAAATAGTTTTGAAAGAAGAGATACCACAAAGTAAGGAAACAAGAAAAGAAGGAAAAGAAATAGAGTGGGAAGAGATACTTGGAAAATAATACTTTGATATAAAATTAACAAGAGACAAGGGTAGATAATAGAAACCCTATACCATTAGAAAAGTAAAGAGAGAGAGAAGAAAAGCCTAGTTTGCAAATCTGTAATTTTGAAAGTATAAGTAACAAAACCAATATGGAATCATCACTCAAGATCCCAATGTTTGGGAGAGACACAACAAAAGCCGCAAAGCATATACTCTAATTAGAATCCCTATGAGAAAGGCACAATATTGATGGGAATAAACCAAAATTTCTTGACTTTGTATCTTCTCTAAGAAAATAAGTATTTAAGAAAAGTATTAGACTGGTATAAAAAACTATCCCAAACATGGGAAGAATTGGAATGAGGAAAAATAAGATTTCCTAGCTAATTTTGACACTCTAGATATCCCAATAAAGAGTGAATAAAATGAGGGACCTAGTCCAAGGAGAAAAAGAATCAATAAATGCATATGATAAAAGATTCAAAGAAGTTTGTTGCAAACTAGAAGAACATCTCACTGAATGACAAAATATAGAATGGTTCATTTCTAGATTGCAGAAAGATTTAAGAGCAGCTTTGGATGGAAAAATATTCAATACCTACATAGAACTAATCACCATGGCCTATTGCATTGAAACCCAAACCTAGTGCAAACCTCAAAAGGATGGCATAGAGGAAAATATTAAGAAGTTGCAAATAGCAGTAGAATAGCTAACCATACAAAACTTAATTCTAGCAAGGGGAAACAAAGAAAAGGAAAGAAATTTGGTGCACATACTACTCAAGGGAAGGTTTCCTCTAGAATGATTTTCCTAAAGACCACAAAGAAAGAACAATAGCCACATGACATATAGAATTGAAGACAGTACCAGCTAAGACAAACTCATTCTATTGTGAAACTTATTGAAAATGGGATAGTTACCTCATGGAGGAGTGTCCTCCAAACCAATTTCAAATCCAAAACACGCATAATCACCTTGATCCTAGGTTCCCTATCAACCATAAATATGATGCAAACATAGACAAGAACATTGAATATATTAAGGGACTAGTAGAAAGACCTCTATAGGATGCAAGTTAGAGACAACCACCATGGAGAGACAATAGAAGTGCATATGTGTTACAAAATAACCCACCACAAGATTACATGGGAGTTAACAAAAAATAAATTACAAAGGAGGAAGAGGAATTAGGAGAAACAACTACCAAAGAAGTGATGCCACATGTTACAACTATCAAAAATTAGGTCATTATGCCATAAAATTTTGGGCAGAGAAGAGGAGAAAACATCCTTTTTACAGAGATGATTTGCATGATATACTCAAATTTGATAAGGGAAAACAATACTATAAGAATACAACACAATCTAAAATTGATGAGTTTCAAGATCAAAAAGGTACTAGAGTAATTAGAAGAGTACTGCAAGGATTCAAAAGTTGTCAAAGAACAAATCAAATGAGGACTACTCCAAAGAAGAACAACCACCACAAACAAATAAAAAGAAGAAATATGGAACAAAGAAGAATAAAGTTACATTATTAACACAATAGGGAATAGATATCGTAAGATATAAATGAGAGATTGAAGAAATTAATCAAGAATTAGAAACGGAGGAAGGAAAATATGATTACTTTCGGCCAAATGAGCAGCAACATGATAAGATAGTGGAGACAACAAAACAAAAAATTAGACAACAAAAGGATGAAATAGCTTGCTTTTTAGAAGAAGTAATGATATTGAAAAACTTAGCATCCTTAGCCCAATAGAAATATCTTCTAGTGAAATTGAAACAATTAGGAAAATATTGAAACAAACAAAAGCAACAACAGATTTACCAAATAAAAAAAGACCAAAATTGGAAGAATAGTCCTTTGTTAATCACTTAAATCTTAATAGCAATAAAGTCAAACAAGTCATGGTAGATATAGGTGTGGACCTAAATATCATTTTGGTAACCACTTGGGAGAGGCTAGGTAGACCTAAGCTCATTAGAACACCCATGAACATCAGTTTAGCAAATGGCTCTGGTATGGAGACATTAGGAACATAGAAAAATGTGGAGGTAAACATAAAAGGGATTATACAAATTGTCAATTTTAAAGTTGTTGAGATGAAGGAACCTTTTAATACCTTCAGAACCCTACTAGGATTGAGATGGTTTGTGAATTCTAATGGGATAATAGACTCTTTGAAGGAAGAGATCTCTTTTATAGATGATAATAGAATAGTCTGCATTCTATTAGGAGAAAAAGAAGACATAATATATATAGAAGGGAAAAGGATATGATCAGCTTATTCCATTACTAAAACTTATACCCCTGCATCACCACGACATAGAATATATGGATTGAGAATGGTATTTATGGTAAAAATCCAAATAAACACACCACCTGAGAAAGAGCACTCAGACAAAATGGAAAATCTAAAACACCTCAACCACATCCATAGGGGAATTTTACATATTAAACTACCAAGATTTTTTGAAGTAGGTGATGTAAGAGAATATATAGCAAATATGAGAAGAACATTCCAAATTGAGACCACCAGGATCATCACCCTCCATGACACTCTAGTATGTAATGTTGCATGTTGGTGGTATGCACACAAACATTTTATTCCTACATGGTAGACATTTTGGATCTTAGTCACGGCAAGATATCTAATACAAGAAGGGGAATATAATTTAATGTCAAAGTACATGCAGATTTCCTTGAATACCAAGAAATGCATTTTTGCAGTGCCCTTTGGCACATTACTAGGGCACATCTTATGGAAAGAAGGAATAATGATCGATTCAATGAAATTTTCCATGTGTTGATTTGTTCGTTCCTGACCTCTAACCAAGGCATCTAAAAGAAGTGTTGTATGATCTAGTTCTAGATCCCTATTACCTCTATCACCCATGTTTCCTGAGTGTGTTGATTGTTGTTCCTTTGCATCAAAAGGCCAATTTTCCCAAAGATCTTCCCTTTTTCTTTGTCTTTCTTGATATCTTCTTTCTCTATCACTGATGCTCAGAAATTCATTAACCCATGGAATGATAGGAAGAGTTGTGCTCCAATACCACTATAATATGTAGCCATGTTCATTTTTTATTAAAAATACTACACATTTTTTTGTGTTCTTTTAGACTAGACAAAAGATGCAAAAGGGGTTTGTGTTTTGATTGAAATGTTTTGAATATAAAAACATATTACAATAATTATTCGCAGCAAATATTAATTCTAAAAAATACAAAAATTTCATGAAGAACAATAGCAGAGAAATTCTAGATTTAAATGTTAATGATAATACTTATTTTTCCTTCAAAATAACAGCAACCTAGTACGTAAAATATTACCACTTATCTAAATCAACACATGCAATCTCATGCAATTACATGCAACTCACATGCATAAATATTCTTTCACAAATATTTTGGAAATCATACCAAAGAGACCAAAGAGTGCTTGCACACCCTAGGTGCCACCATGCAGTTGGAAATATGTCTGAAATCTCAATGCCACCTCCATAAAAGAACCAAATTAGCATGTATAGACAGCCACAAGAGGTACGATTAGAAAATAGAAGGGTTCTACAACCAAAACTCAATATTCTCCTTCAGATCTTCCCAAATAGCTTTAAAAATCTACATTAACCCTAAAAATTTGAATCATAAACTCCACAATAATCCCAGTTGTGATCTCTATATGAAATCACCAAGAATCTCTGAGACTGTTTCTTTCAATTGTGTAGAAGATGTTGCCTATAAGGAGTTTCATCCTCACAAACCAAAGAGAAACAATCTCCAAAGCTAGAGCAATATCCAAACATAACATAACATAATCACAAAAATGAGCTTCAAATGAAACTTATATTTCTTTACAAAATTGGGCGCCAACTTCTAGAATCCCCCCTTTTCAAAACAACTTATGATCACTCATGGGCCTTTTTATAACTTTATAATTTTTAAATAACATAAGTTAAATATTATATTTTACTTTAATACATTATGTTATTTAAAATAAATCATTGGACCTTATAATATATCAAAATAATGTTTTCAAATACTCCCATTGACACATCTAAAAATAACAAGAATAACCACAGACACTATCAGTGATCCAACCTAACTTACTAAAAAAAGTAAGTACTGGAACTCACCTAAATACTCTCCAAAAAAGTGGATTATGCACAAGAAAACCATTGGAACTCATCTGAATGAGAAGATACTATCAACACAGTGGATAAACTACCTCAAGAGCTCCCTAATCCCTACTCAGTTGCCTACAAGAATTCAACTGAATAAGCTAATGGTCCACCTTGCCAACAGGTTAGGTAGGGGACATTACAAACCACTGGTAGCATCAACCACTAAATTACTGATATAATATGAAGAGTTATTCCCACAAACATTCAATGAAATGAAAATCATAAAAGAGGAAGGTGAGGTAATGAAAATTCAGCTAAAAGAGGGAATCAAACCACACCAAAAAAGACCTTATCACCTCAACCATAACATGAAATGAGTCAAGAAAAAGATAGACAAAATGTTAGCAATAGGGATTATTAAACCAATGTCTGAATGGATTAGCTCGATGGTTGTACAAATAAAAAGATAGAAGGAATCTTGATATGTTGATGCAAGAGGGTCCTCCCCTTTTCGCAAACAACAATCTCAAAACACAAAATCACTTTCACATGCAAAGCTTTTCCCTATTACAACGTTCAACAAAATTCAATTATTAGAAAACTTAATTACATCAATTCCATTTCTATTACATCTGTATTACAAAAATATTTCCATTCATTGGCTTCTCATGTCGTTTATCCTATTATCACAAATTTGCACTCATCGTTGAGCAATCTATTGTGTCACTTTCAGCTCAACACTAACTTCTACCAACACCTAGGCACTCTATTCTTCACACCCCTATCTTGATCATTGTAGTTCTTTACTTGGTTGATCCTATCTTCATCTGTCGACCTCTCCCTCTCTCTCTTGGCTGCACATACATTCTTTTTTGATGCCTTTTCTTTATTCTTCTCCAGATTGACTTCCCACCAAGCCAGTGCCCTTGTTCATCAATTTGGTGACTGTACTCCTTCCACCACTTTTATCATTGGGTACCAACCTTAAGCAATGTATTTTTTACTCTTATTACTTGGCTTATTTTCATCCAAACCTATCGGCCTTCCTTTTCTCTCTACTGCACATCATGTACTTGTTGCAGCCTTTTCAAATTCTGGCTCAATTCTTCTTTTAACCTATCTTTAATCGGTCCTCACTTGACCATCGACCTCAATTCCATCGCCCTCTCATCTTTTACTCAGCCGCTTCCAAATTATTTTTTTCTGCCCCCCAAATTTTTTGTTTGATTAAATTCCTTGAAGTTGAAAAGGAAAGTGGTTATTGAAAATTCACAATAGAAGGTTATTGACCTTCCCAAGGTTTTCTCAGCCTTCCCAAAATTACATTGATCTTTTTACCCCATCTCCTAGCCTTCTTTGTTGCACCTTCATTATTCACAATTGCATGTGTCTTTGTTTGATGTCTTTTATCTTCCTTTGACCAGCCTCATAAGTCTACCCACCTCCTCTTCAAACTGTGGTCTTTCCTTGCAATTCATCGATCCTTATTCTTTGAAATAGTTTTTCTTCCCCAAGCTATTTGACCCTACTCAAAACTATGCCCCCTTTGTTTCATTGTTGAATATAAAAAAGGCATCATAAAAGATTAAATTTCATATTTTAATTGCTATCTCTTTGAAGGTGAAAGGAATCATTTAAACATTTTCAATTATGTACTTTAATGCCAGATTGTTGGTAATCATTGCAATTGATGAGACAATGTTTCCTTGAGTTTCTTATCGATCTATTCATGTGCTCATTTTATGCTTTCATGTTTCGCATACATGTCGAACAAGGCAATGGAAATTACAACTTTTGATAAAATCCCACAAAAACTCCATATCTCATTTAAGCATAAAATTTAAGAGGTTTAGGCATTGATCGGAGCAAGAGAAACCAAACACAAACAAAAGAAAAATTGAAAGAAAACCAAACAATGTTTTTGGTTGGTGCCAATTACCTGTTCGCTTGTGTGCTCTTGCACTAGACATGCCAAGTAGTAAGATTGTGAGCATAGGATCACAATGGTAGAGTTGAGTAGTTACACTACTCTTCCAGGTTGCCATCAACCTGCAGTGAACTCCTTCGTTGTCCAAGTGTTGAAAATCAATATTTCTTTCATATTTTCTAGCATCGTGTTGGAACATGCACCACCTCTCTCCAACAACACTGCACTCTCTTCCTTCTTTCCCTCATGGACTCATTTCCACAAAGCTTTACCTCCTCCGCCAAATACTATCGATACTCTTCTCCTTCTCCATGGGTTCAAACCCACCTCTAACCAATCACCTCCACCAAAACAACATGTAACATCTTCAACCATCTCTACACACAACCACACACCATCTACAACATCTACTACATGCTTTAGTTTTCTATCCATTCCTTCTATCTTTTCATCTAAAACCAAAGTAACATCATAAAAAAATTTTACCTCATCTTCATTCACAACTGCAACATTGAACTTCACTGCAGCATCTTCCACCTTCTTTTCAACTACAACTTCTTGCTCTTCTCTTTTTGTTGTACCAACGAGCTTCATCACCCATTGTTCCTCAATTTCCAGCAAACTATGCCAAAAAATCCTCTTCACCATCTGCGATGACCTCTTCACTGCTCACCTCAATCCTTTCTTCTTCTCTTGTCATGCCTTCCTCATGGCATGTCTCAACTGCTACTTTTTTTATAGGAGCTACATCTTCCTCACTCTTTCCAACATTCTTTTTCACTTTTCCATGAACCATCTTTTCCATCGCTTCACACATTTCACGCTCCACATTCTCCCAATATTTCTCTCAAATAATATCTGCACGGGCCTTCTCACGACCCAACCCATATTGTCTGCTACAATTTTTCACAACTCACATTCTTCACAGCTTTAAGCTCTCTCTCTCTTGCTGCTCAGGTTTCTTCACACACCTGCAATAGCTCTCACGAGCTTCGTCTTAACCACTTCACACACTTTCTTCTTGGTGTAAACTTCCTCCCCATCAACGATTTGTTCACACACACCCATAGGTCCTAGTGGATCCTCTCCACTCTGAAGACAACCTAGCTTTGATACAAATTGATGCAAGAGGGTCCTCCCCTCTACCCAAACAACAATCTCAAAACACAAAATCACTTTCACAGGCAAAGCTCTGCCCTATTACAATGTTCAACAAAATTCAATTGCAATAAAGCTTAATTAAATCAATTCCATTTCTATTACATATGTATTACAAAAAAAAAAAATTCATTGGCTTCTCATGTCGTTTATCCTATTATCACAAATTTGCACTCACCGTTGATCAATCTATTATTTCACTTTCACCTCAACATTGCCTTCTACCAACACCTAGGCACTCTTTTCTTCACACCCCTATCTTGATCAATGTAGTTCTTTACTTGGTTGATCTTGTCTTCACCTATCGACCTCTCCCTCTCTGTCTTGGTTGTGCATACATGCTTTGTTGATGCCTTTTCTTTATTCTTCTCCAGACCGACTTCCCACCAAGTCGGTGCCCCTATTCATCAAGCCAATGACTCTACTCCTTCCACCACTTTTATCAATGGGTCTTAGCCTTGAGCAATACATTTTTTGCTCTTATTACTTGGTTGATTTTCATCCAAATCTATCAGCCTTCCTTTTCTCACTATTATGCAACATGTACTTGTTGTAGCCTTTTCAAATTCTATCTCAATGCTTCTTTTAACCTATCTTTAATTGGTCCTCACTTGACCATCGGCCTCAATTCCATCGCCCTCTCCTCTTTTACTCATTCGCTTCCAGTTTTGTATTTATGCCCTCCAAAAATTTTGTTCAATTCAATTCCTTGAAGCTAAAGAGGCAAGCGGTTATAATTGAACATTCAAATTAGAAGGTTATCGATCTTCCTAAGGTTTTATCAGCCTTCCCAAAAATACATTGGTCTTTTCACCCTGTCTCTCGGCCTTCTTTTTTGTGCCTTACTTATTCACAATTGTGTGTGTCTTTGTTTGATGTATTTTATCTTCATTTGACCGGCCTCATGCGTCTACCAGTATCCTCTTCAAATTGTGGTCTTTCCTTGAAATTCATTGATCCTTCTTCTTTGAAATTATTTTTCTTCCTGAAGCTATTCAGCCCTACTCAAAACCGTGCCCCCTTTGTTTCATTGTTGAATATAAAAAAAGGCATCATAAAAGATTAAATTCCAGATTTTAATTGCTATTTCTTTGAAGGTGAAAGGCATAATTTGAACATTTTAAATTATGTTCTTTAATTTCAGATCGATGGTAATCATTCCAATCGATAAGACAATGTTTCCTTCAGGTTCTTGTTGATCTATTCATGTGCTCGATTTATGCTTTCATGTTTTACATACATGTCGAACAAGGAAATTGCAATTACAACATTTGACAAAATTCAACAAAAACTCCATATCTCGTTAAAGCATCAAATTTAAGAGGCTTAGGAACTGATCCAAGTGAGAGAAACAAAACACAAACAAAACCAAAATTGAAAGCAAACCAAACAATTTTTTTGGTTGATGTTGATTACATGTTCGCCTGTGTGCTCCTGCACCATATGTGTAGATTTTTGGGAACTCAATAAAGCATGCATCTATGATCCCTACCCTACTCCCTTTATCAAGGAAATACTTGAATCTAGCATGGGAAGAGAAATCTATTCATTCATTGATGGATTTTCTAGATACCATCAAATCTAAATTAAAAAAGAAGATCAACCATATTGTGATGCCTTTTGGATTGAAAAATGAACCAACAATATTCAATAGGATCATGGTGAACATATTTAAAGAATTTATATATGACTTATTATAACTTTACCTAGATGATTGGACTATATATGGATTAGTCAAAAACCACATTCAATCCCTCTGGAAACCATGCTAGAAAAATATTTACATTAATAGGGCACACCATATAAAAATAAGGAAAATGATCTCGATTCAATGAAAGTTGCCCTGATTTTAACATTAATACCACCCAAAATAGCACCGAAAATTAAAACATCCTTAGGGTATGCCGAATATTGTAGGAAATTTATCAAAAGATATGCCAACTTAGCAGCCCCCTTAGAATAACATATTTAAAAGAAAACTAACAAAGCTATAACACTGAACAAATAGTGTCAACAATTATTCGACACACTCAAACAAAAAATTGTAGAAGCTCTCATCCTTATATTTTTGGATTGCTCAATACATTTCCATGTCCATGTAGATGCCTCTAAAATAGCAATAGGAGCAGTCCTGGCTCAACCAAGAGGAAATAAAGATCACCCCATTGCTTTTGCTACCCGCAAAATTTCCCAAGCCAAGAAAAATTATACCAATATTGAAATGGAGGCCTTAGCCATGGTGTACACATTAAAAAAATTCCACCACAACCTCCTATCTACACCATTCACATTTAACACTAATCATGAGCTTTTAAAATTTCTCCTAAATAAGCCAATGATAAAGGAATAATATGTCAATGTCTACTATTATTTCAAGAATTTAATTTCAATATAATGGTTAAAACAAGAAGGAACAATCAAGTCTCAATTTTTTATCTAGAATTGATATAGGTGAAGAATCGAAGGAGGCTAAGGAAGAAGAATTACCAAGCACATATCTATTCTGGATAATCATAGTATCAAAAGAATTTAATGATGTAGCACAATTACTTTCTTTCAGAAAATACCCCACGGATCATAACAGCACAATAGACAATTAGCACCAACTTTTGTGCCAGAATTTAGTGTATTTTGAGTACATGAATTTAACAATTTGGATGGCGCTAAACTTGGCGTAAATAGGCATGGTTAGCTCGGCATCAAATTTTGCGCCGACTTTTTTGCTGGATTTAGCGCCAATTTTTTCACCGGATTTAGCACAGGCTTTAGCACCAAAAAATCATAGTGCCTCCCTTAGTGCCTAAAATACCACTGGGAAGTAACGTCAGAAATTGTGCCAAAATTGGCGCCCAATTTGGCTTCTGGTTTTGCTTCCATGTCTACTCCCATTTTTGCTTCTAGTTTTGCCTCCAATTTTGCGTCCAATTTTGCTTCCAGTTTTTCCTCCAGGTTTGCTTCCAATTTTGCTTCTAGGTTTGCTTCGGGTTTTGCTTCCAGTTTTGCTTCCAATTTTACTTCCAGTTTTGCTTCCAAGTTTGCTTCCGGTTTTGCTTCCAGTTTTGCTTCTAGTTTTGCTTCCAAGTTTGCTTCCAGTTTTACTTCAAGTTTTACTTCTGATTTTGCTTCCAGGTTTGCTTCTGATTTTGTTTTTGATTTTTCTTCTATTTTTGCGTTCGGTTTTTCTTCTAGTTTTGCTTCCAAGTTTGCTTCCAGTTTTTCTTATGGTTTTGCTTCCAGTTTTGCTTCTAGGTTTGCTTCCATTTTTGCTTCCAGATTTGTTTCCAATTTTGCTTCTAGGTTTTCTTTTGGTTTTGTTTCCAATTTTTCTTCCAAGATTACTTTTGGTTTGCTTCTAGTTTAGCTTCCATTGTTGCTTCTAAAAATGCTTCTTGTTTTGCTTCCATTTATTAATTTAATTTAATTTATTTCAATTTAATTAGTTAAATATATCGTCCCTCTTAAATAACTCATTTGATTATAGAGTAATTAATTTAATTATTTAACTCATATGATTAAATAACAATATAATTATTGTAGCATGATCATCATCTATAATTAAAACAAGTGAGTCAAATATTTATAATTTAATTGAATTTGACAACATCCATCATGAGTAGTAAATTAAAATCATCATACTTAATAAGTATCCATCCAAAAATCATCAACCACATTTAATATATATAAATTGACAAGTCAATACTAATAAGATCATCATCATATATAACAAAAACAAGTGAAAGTCAAATATGCCAATACATCAAAAACATGTCAAAATGATACATGTCCAACGGTCGACATAAGTGAAAATGATACATGTACAAATGATATAAATAAAATTGATAAATTATGTAACTCAAATTGATACAATTCAAGATCATACATGTCCAAATGATATAGTGAAAATGATACATGTCAATATGATACAACTCAACAATATAGTATTGTAGGTCGTGAAAATGATACATATGATAGTAGCCATGAAAAGAGTCATCATAACGATATATCAGCAATGATCCATGATGTAGTCTATATGATCATGAATGTCACTAGTTACTATCACCAACTGTCTCATCATCATCACCACCATCATGATCATCATCATCATCGTCATCGTCATCATCATCATCATCATTGGCATCGGCCCTGATGTCTTCCATATCTACGTCATCATCATCCTTTTCCATGTGATTTGTACCGGCAGAACCAATATTTTGTGGATCTATATCATGTTGAGGATCATCTTGATCTTCTAGAAGACCTATGTTCTACAAAAAAAATATTTGAAATGAAAATTTATTATTTATTTCATGCAATAATTTATTTTTTCGTTATATATCTAATATTACAACATATGAGATGAAACCATAATCATATTACATCATATCAAAGTGCACATACCATAATAAAATTTCAAAAAGTTATAGCTAATACTGGTGAGTCAAGAGAAACTGCAGCTTTCAAAAACAAAGCCAATTAGGCTGGCAGACTTTTGGATCAGGCCAACATTTAGTGGAAGAGGAAGAAAGATGACTAGAACTCTGAAGGCCCACCATAATGGATTTCACTATTCAACCATGAGAGTAGAAGAGAGAGATGATATCATGTATCAAAACATTAAGCATGCATTCTTCCAGCCAGCGGAGAAGGAGATGATTACTTTGCTTCATTTTCATTTGCATAACCATATCACGGTGTGGGAACCAAGAAGGAAAAGGATGTTCATTTTTATGTGGAGGTAATGGATGTGGTCCAAACTTTAGGAGGGGCAAGAATGTCAATGTATGATCCTAATGAAATTGAGGAAGAACAGCAAGAGAGGGAAAGGAAAAATAAAATCAATACAGAGTTTCAAGGATTTGTCAAGTGAGTAAGAGAGCTATGGGAGCAGCCTCATCTAAAATATTTTGAACTAGAGTTTGATATACCATTTAGAGAGCTTGGTTTTCATGGAGTTCCTTTCAAATCCTCTACTTTTATTGTTCCTATGGTAAATTGTTTGGTAGAGTTGGTGGAATTACCTTTCATAGTAATCACTATTAGTGAGATTGAGATTGTTAACCTTGAGAGAGTAGGACTTGGGAAAAAGGAATTTGATATGGCTATTGTTTTCAAAGACTTCAAGCAGGATGTACTCCATTGATGGCATTCCTCAATCTTCACTTGATGGCATCAAGGAATGGTTGAACTCCATGGATATAAAGTATTATGAAAGCAGAATGAACTTGAACTGGCAGCCAATTTTGAAGAGTATTACTAATGATCCAAATAAATTTATTGAAGATGGTGGTTGGGAATTTTTGAATATGGAAGCTAGTGATTTTGATTCTAACAATTCAGAAGAGTCAGATCAAGGATATGAACCCTCTGATGTAGAAGAGGAATCAGAATCAGATTTCATGTAGCCATCATCAAGAGTGTTACAAGCCAACAAGATGGAGGGAATTCTTATATAAGGATAATTTTCAATGTTGCAGGTACCGGCTTTAATGCCAACTACAATGGAAACATTAAAATTCCCTAGCAGTATTTATGTTAAGGAAATTTCCTTTAGATGCAAGGATTCAAAGCACATTAACCATGTGGTACAAATGATTAAATCCCAAAGACGATCTGTAGCAATGAAAGAGTCTGAAAAGGTAGAGAGAGTTGCACTAGTGACTCAGGAGAAACTTCAGCTTTCAAAAACAAAGGATGAAAGATGACTAGAATTCTGGAGGCCCACCATGATGGATTCAGTATTCAACCATAAGAGCGTAAGAGAGAGCTGAAATCATGTATCAAAACATTAAGCATGCATTCTTCCAGCTAGCGGAGAAGGAGATGATTACTTTGCTTCATTTTCATTTGCATAACCATATCATGGCATGGGAACCAAGAAGACCAAGGATGTCCTGTAATGCCCCGCCAAGCAACCCCAAAGGATACTAATACATCTAACATTTATGATACCAAATTATTATTTTTAAAGTACTAACATACATCATAATAATCATATATCACATGAAATGAAACTAAACATGAATTACATATAACAAATCCCTCGGGCTTACATGACTGCATTACTTTTCACAACAACATCATTACATCACATGAAAGGTAAGTATACACCAGTAACCATAAGATAATATGAACATGGACAATACATTAATCAAGGATTACAATATTACAATGTTGTTTCCCAACATGAATGGGGAAGATACAATAAAATGGAATGATACATTTGAAATGGAGTACAAAGCTGCAATACTGGATTCAACTCTAGTTCAACTCAGGAGTCACTGCAAGGTACAATTTTGCACTTCTCGATCGATGACTAGGGACCCAATGGGGTGCATAGCACGTTCCACCCAGCCACGTGGACCCTAAGGCCCACCCCCCATGCTAAGAGATGAAAAGAAGGACCCCAACAATAACCATCAAACAAAACAAGGATACAAGACTTCACAACAAGATCCACAATAACATAAGGAAATCTCAGCACAAGATATAACCAACACAAGATGTGTCCAACATAAGGAATAACCAATAAAGCATCAACATACAAATGCCAACATGTGCTTCCAGAGGCCCAAGAATAACATAGAGGGAAACAAAGCATAAATGGTTGTTAAAGGAAGAGTGTCATCGCAATGTTGTATGGGTTACCCTGGCGAATCTTCCTAGGCCCCGGCCCCCAACTTGGGTTACCCTGGTGACCTCTTACGAAACCCAGCCCCACATGCAATCTAATGCAGAATCGGTTATCTTTCATAAAGACAAGATAATGATCTTGCCATTCCATGCCTTCTCGACTCATTCCCAAGTCTGAACTAGCCCTTGAGTCCATGAGTGAGGCATAATTTATATGGTTAAGTGTTTTAGACTACCTAATGTATTGATTTAGTTTTCACTTATTAGACTAACTCCACATGAGTTACCCAGGCACCACTTTGTGTGCTGGCCCCCATGAAGAGCCACTCCCCACTAACAACATATCGCAAAAACACAAAAGGAAAGCCAACTTGCATAAGAAACCTAATCTAATAAAATAGCTGCATCAAGTGAGGCATACACCATCTTATGATAGGAATTCAAAGTAACAAAAACCACATCCAAGTGCAAGGCTCAAAGCCACATAAAAACAATCCAAGTGCACCAAGGGGTTGTACCAAAAATTGTAAAAGTTCAACATCTCAAAACTAGAGTACATGCGAGGCATTTACCATCTCGCCAATAGCCATAAACATAGTTACCCATGAAATAAGATACAACTCACTCATAAATTTAAAATCACAATTGCGATCAAAGTCTTGGAAAGAAACAAATTCAACCAAAATCATTGTCCATGACAACGAAGCAACCAACCCTTACTCAATCAACCCAGGAGGAAGACTTATTGAATAAAAAATTCAATGAGACCAACAACATCATTTTGAAGTCACAAAATAACAAGTATAGAATAAAAGTGTCAACATTACAATGTGGTAAATAGCTGAATCAAACTGGCATACACAAGTCAACCGCATTGATCAATTGTAGGAACAACCAACAACAAATTCAACCCGTTGATTCTCAACTCAATTCAAGGTCTAATTATCAATTCCAAAATATATAGTTGTATCGATATGTTGTCTATAGAATCATTGTTCCTAGCTTAATAACAAATTTATTTTAATACCATAATCAATAATGATGATATCATGTTAATCTAATACAATACATCTAAGGTAACTCTACTATGCTAACAAGAAGATATTGTAATTAAACTTTTCATGGACTAACAAAAAAAACATATACAATCAAGTGTTAACAATATCTTTCTTAATAAATAACTAACTGAATCATAACTATAAACATGGAATTCCAAAAATTCAATGGAGAATATCTTAAGTCGTAACCCTTTTCTAAAAGAATATTATAACCTATATTTCACAAGACCAAATTTGATCTGACACTATAGGGTTAATGTTGAAGAAGTAGACCCAACATAGGGTGTGGCTATGAAGATACATTAAGACAGGCACATATTCGAAGGCATGCGAGAAACATAAGTTTTTAATCCCTTGTATAATTAAAGAAGCATCATATCTTAACCATTAATTACTAGATGTAAATCTAATTTGACATAAGAATATATCTATACCCTTGTGTTGACCTAAGGTGTTCCTTTAACATTTCCCAAGATGACCATTATATCATTAACTGTTAACAACAAAGGAACCAATTGTACAAACAATTCCTAATAGGAACTAATAACCACCAAATGATTTCATATGTATATAGGGTTCAATCTAAAACACTTATGTGACCGACATGAGGAAAAGAAAATATAATGGTAGACAAGACCGCTACCGAGGAGTGACTCAAGTAACTCCCATATATGATTCTTTTTGACCAATGATCTAGAACTGCATGAGACCCTAAGGAGATTTGGTTTCTAACCCGAGATGTTGACTCTCCTAAAAGAATGGCCTCTATTTCATTTACATTGACAACACAACTCTAGATAATTCAGGGACAAGGGGAGATCGATACAGGTAAAGCAAGACCCCCAACCTTCAATCAGTCGATAACATTATAATAGGTGAGGTATAAATAAAATTCCAATGAAATGATTTGGAAGATAGTAAATTATAAAGGGAGGAAGCAGTTTAGTTCCAAATTCAGGAAAACTATTTAAACTTATACACTCTCTAATGTCTAAAGCTTCAGCAGTGATAGATTGTGGTTGGTATCAGGGAGGCTATTTAATTATGTACAATACCTCAGTTCAAAATGCTATAACTGTGACAGGTTGTCAAGTATATTAGAAAGTGAATATTGGAATTTGGTAGTATCGCCAACTACTTGCATTATTATTATTATTTTCAATTGCTAGAACTGCGATAGATTGTCAGCAAAATCAAACAGGTTATTTAAACATTTAAACTTCCTAATATGTTCAAGTGCTACAGCTAAATCTGGTTGACAATGAAATCAGAGAGATTATTTACAGCATCTTACTGTCACTGGGGTTACTAAATATAAAATGCCAAAAGACACAATTGGAGTTAGTTATCCAAGTATACATTGATGTTGCATATCCAGTCAACGCTAATGATGAAGACAAGGGGGAGACACTAAACCCAAGGTTGAGGTAACAGGAGGAGAAGGATTCGAAACACATCAACTGTGGTTTACAGATGATTAAATCCCACAAATGATTTAAAGAATGAGATAGTATGAAACGGCAGAAGAACCAATACTGATGACTCAAGAAAAACTTCAATTAGGAATAAAACTCAATATAGGCTAGATTCTTGATGCCTCAATATGATGAAATCATAATAAGTCATGTATCGAGAGGCTAACATAAAGTCCGAATTACTCGCTACCCAGGCAAACATTGGTTCCATTTCAGGCCACCACCATCAACAGTGGTACAAGCCAACAAGAAGGAGGAAATGCTTATACAAGGATAACTTCTATGTTCCAAGCCGTGACTTTATTGCCAACAGCACGACAACAATGAAATTTATTATCGGTATATATGTTAAGGGAGATTTGGAATGAATCCAAGGATTTAAAGCACAACCATTTAAACAAAACTAAATAAATCGAACTGATTAAAAAGAAATGCATATAAAAGCCAATTCGTATGAAGATCATAGAATTAAGGGAGACTAGTATTCTGAATGACACAGGATCTGAATAAATAACAAATGTAATGGCTAGATACATATTCACACAATATATGTATAATCTATGGATTCAATAATGAATGGAAAGAACAAGATTTAAATTAGAATGGAAATTGAGGGTACAACAGATAGATACCAAGTTTAAGACCTCGCACTTGTCTAAAATCTTCTATGAGATTCCTCAAGGATAGCAATCCATTCTTTTCCTGTCAATCTTTTCCTCTATCCTTTCCTGCCAAATAAATACAACTATCTCCAGAGCATTGATGAGAAAGTTACGCAGCTTGCACTATAATGTTATGCGCTGGTAACCCACTATTCTTCTAATGCTGCATAACGACCCTAAGAAACCTGACCAGTGGCCTGAACTCCTTCTCTCTTTTTCTCCTCGAGGTAACGTACAGGATCTTCTCCTCTTTTCTCATATTCGACTGCCCCCAATTCACACGCCCTCCTTCATTCTTAACTCTCCAGTAATTATATCTCCACTTCCAACCATAGATTTTGTGGTATTGGCAATCAGAAGAGCTAGATTTATTTTCCATGCACATAAAGTAATTTCCCCCCATGCAAGGCAAACGTTTCCAAATTAAGGAGTATTCTCCCCCACAATCTGTGAGGTATTCAATGTCATAGCAACCTCCACAAGATGTTGCCACCATAGTGCTCAAATGCATTAACTACTACATAACTGCAACCATTTCAATTCTCCATAAAGCTATTAAGAGCAGAAAAGAGAAGGTTGTAATGATGTGCCTGGTAAAAACGCATTGCCTATTTTTACTTCTTATTATATATCTCATAACAAGATGAATGTTGCTTGTTAATTGACCAGTGACTGTTACTAGGGAAGTTACCGGGAATCTTCAATCATGATAACATATATTTATCATATTCTTATTATAGATTTATTCTTTTATTTTGACTTGTTTACACAAATCTATTTATTTAAAATTTCAATTTATTAAGATCTATTATTCAATTATGTAAATGCTTCTATAAACTTATTCTAAAACCTTTATTTATTTATTTATTTTTCATGCTTTCCTCCTCAACAAAATAAACAAACAAAGACATCCAACAGACACATTACTCCAGACAAAGTCAACACGCAAGACCACAATCACGGAGGGGCATTACATGTCCAATTTTATGTGGAGGTAATGGATGTGGTCCAAACTTTAGGAGGGGAGATCATGATGTCTTCCAAGAGGCATAAATTCAAATGAATTAAGTTCACCTACATGTCTACCAAAGTTTACTTCCAATTTTTATGACCGTTTTTCTTGACTGTCAAAGTTTACTTACAAATTTGAAATTTCTTTATGGTCATTTTGATGAGGATATATTCATCCAATGTGTAAGAACCTTTTTTTTGTATCACAAGCATCTATTCATTGCAAGAATTCTGATTATCTATGGTCTACAGCTATGTCATCTCACTTATTAGATCTTTTATTTCATTGTTTTCTATGGCCTTCTCTGTTTGAGGTAGCACCTGACAATCCTACCTCCTTTCCTTAGCTGAGAAGTGGATTTGAATTTGGAAATACTACACTTTAAAACTAGCTATGGTTTAAGGAGAGCTATTCTAGCTTTGTTGTGGACACCCTGAATCTTCAACAAGGACTTAGATGCATGGAATAAAATGCAAGCTTTCAAACTTGATTTGAATGTGCATAATTTGATTGATTATGGTTTTCACAGGCAGTTGTCTTTACATGACTATTCTAGATTGTCAATGCGTGTAATAGTGACTGCATCCTTATCAAGTTTGGCTACCCTTATTCAGAATGTCTTGGCCTTTAGACTCGATACAAAGTTGTGCATTGTTATTCCATATTTGTAACATGTAGGAAATTTAAGGGGTACAACATATAGAAATTCAGTACTATCATCCAAGGAAAACTTACAAATGGTGTATCAAGAACAACAAAAATGCTTTTATTAGGGTTAATGCTTTCTTCCCCCACACTACTGATATTTTCCCCAAAACATGTTTTTTTATTATTATTTCAACACATCTCAAAATTCAATGTATTGATTAACATTTGTTACGCATTTCAGTTGTTTATGCAAATGATGCATATATGTTAACTCGATCAGTGTTGTTACTTCGATAGTTTGACTTCTATGACAACCAGCCATTAGGCCATTGTGTGCGGGAGAACATTTGTGTTTTTAGTTAGCTTTTTTGGATAGCTCTACTGGGTGTTGAGGACATTCCATTTATCTTTTGAATGTTAAGAAGTCAGGGTTTCAAGGATTTGTCAAGCGAGTAAGAGAGCTATGGAAGCAGCCTCATCTAAAATATTTTGAACTAGAGTTTAATATACCATTTAGAGAGCTTGATTTTCATGGAGTTTCTTTCAAAGCCTTTGCTTTTATTGTTCCTACAGTAAACTGTTTGGTAGAGTTGGTGGAATTACCTTTCTTAGTAAATGCTATTAGTGAGATTGAGAATTGTTAACCTTAAGAGAGTAGGACTTGGTAAAAAGGAATTTGATATGGCTATTATTTTCAAAGACTTCAAGTGGGATGTACTTTGCATGTATATCATTCCTCAATCTTTGCTTGATGGCATCAAGGAATGGCTGAACTCCATGGATATAAAGTATTATGAAAGCAGAATGAACTTGAACTAGCGGCCAATTTTGAAGAGTATTACTAATGATCTAGATAAATTTATTGAAGATGGTGGTTGGGAATTTTTGAATATGGAAGCTAGTGATTTTGATTTTGATAATTCAGAAGAGTATGATCAAGGATACGAACCCTCTGATGTAGAAGAGGAATCAGAATCAAATGAGGAAGGTTTAGAAGATGAATCTCTTGTGGAGTCAGAGGAGGACGAAGAAGAAGAAGAAGATTCTAAAGATGAGGAATGTAAAACATGAGATGAATTAGAAGCCGAAGCTAGAAATGCAGATAATGAAAAAGTAGACAAGTCTAATAGTGAAGAGGAAAGGCGGCAACAAAAGGTAAAAGCTACAAGGAATTTTCAGGCACCTGATATTAGAGATTCAAGAGGAATTCCTGCAAAGAGGCATAAAGTCAGATGAATTGAGTTCATCTACATCCTTCTACTATTTATTCATGAACATAAATGTTCATCTTGTAACGATAAGATTTGAGCTCTATTTACTCATCATACGCATCAATAAACAACTCAACACAAGAGATGCAAATTGACATATTAATACAACAATATCCAACTAAGTTATTGAAACTCAACTATTGATAACTCGTTCTCCATCTAGATTACAAAATCATTCCACTTTTTTTTTGTAACATATTCTTTTCAAATTGCTTTAGATGGCGGCCATATTTCTCCTCCTGTCAAAACATGGCACATGGACTAGTTATACTAATTGATATGCAATCATTTACTTTTTCCAAGGAAATTAAAAAATATATATCATTTAACATATTAAATATACTTACAAATGTACAGATCAAGGCCTGTAAACCTTTCTGGCCATTGCGATGTGTGGCACAAAGTTTCTCAAGCCTAGCCTTGGAGGCTTTGTCCTGAAACATATACGAATTCAATTTAACTATGCACAAATAAAATTTAAATATTGTTTAATAAATTTGATATAATCTTATGAGAAAATTCAAATACCTGTGTACTTTCCTCACCAGACTTCCTCTGTGCATCAGACTTCTCATATGCTTTTACAAGCTCTTTCCATACTTTCACACTTACATCAATTGGCCTTCTTTTCTGCCTTAGCTCAGGAGGGATTTATTTTATCTTCTTTGTTTGGTTGCACCAAAATCTCTTGCAATTTTGAGACATTTGTAGCTTTATCTTCTTTATAGACCAACCTATGCCAAATTCAGTCTCCATGTCATGGATAACTACTTTTTTTAGTTGCATGGGTATCTATGAGAAAGAAAATATAGATGGTCTTTGAACCATTAAAGGCATGATTCCTTCAACCTATTCACAAAAATTTTCCCAACATCCGTCATTTGGACTACCCCCTGAAACCACCTTGTATTCTATCTTCGTATTGTAGCTACCAATGCAAGATTGATAACATGGCTTGGTGGAAGAAGTTTGTGTCCCAGGAGTGGCTGGGACATTGGAAGTCTTTGCCCCCTGTTCCACATTCTTAGAGTTTATTGTCACTAATTTCCTCCTAGATCTTTTACTCGATCCAGGACTGGTTGGGGAATCAATTAATTCCCTTTGACACAATTGATTTGTTTTCAATGTTTGAGGGGGGTTACCAGATTATTTTTCTATGTATCTGGCAAGCGTTGTCCAATCCACATTAACCAATTTGTTCACTGCCTCTACCCCTAATATGGAAGCCAATTCCTCTTTATCTTTGTCAATCTCATGTCCCTATATATATATATATATATATATATATATATATATATATTTAATTATATTTCTTTTTTAAAATTCAGAAATAAAAAACTAAAAACTACAATTCCTCTTTATCTTTGTCAGTCTCATGTCCCTATATATATATATATATATATTATATTTCTTCTTTTAAATTTAGAAATAAAAAACTAAAAAGTAAAATTCAAAGAAATAATGGAAACATTTACAAATCTATAAATTGACAATGAATTACCTCATTGTGGCTAGAGTCTGCTCACAATGCTCGCTTCCTTCTATTGCTTGACATTTTGAGGCGACCTAGGGAAAATTATTTTTGTCCAGTCTGTGAAGGAAAATGAAGTACACACTTTCAGGTATGAAAATTTTCGTCCAGTTTGTGGTATGAAAGTTTTGTTTTGTGGGAAAATATGTTTGTTGGGTTTGCTTAGTGTTGATAACCTAGGGAAAATATGTTCATTGGGTTTGCTTAGTGTTGATAACCTTATCATGAAAACTCTTTCATAGTGCAATCTTTCACGAATTTTTCATGGCATCGATTACTATGGCGCGACTGGAAAAAACCAAGCAGTTTCTGTGTTTATTTTTAGTAGTTGCTTAGTAGTGACCAACCCAATTCCCAAATTTCCCAAGCAGTTCACTATTTCCTTGATACTCGGGTTAGGGAAAGAATACGGAGGCATCCTAGCTTTGTGCTATAATATTTTGAGCTAAAGCTCAAATGGGTAGAGTAAAAAAAATTATTGGTTTCTCAAAGGTTTTACAATTTATAATGATGGAACAATTTAGAGGTTGCCTAGACAGGTTAGGCCATGAACCAGTAAACAATCATGAATTCAGATGCAATACAAAGAGCAGTAAACAATCACGAATTCAACCAAGAAAAAAAATTGTAACCTTACCTATGGTGTCGCAAACTAAATCGAATTTCTCATAAGTTGCTAGTAGCACCCTGCTCTCTTCCTTTGCACAACGTTTTTCCTTTTTTTCTCATATGATTTCTTCCTTCACGTGGGAAATTTTTAATTTTTTTATTTTGATTTAGTAGTCAGTGCTTTAGTCGGCATTAGTTAACACCAACTTTAGCGCCGACTTTTGGCCGTTAATGTAATCTATTTGGGGCGCTTAAGGTGACGCCAAGTGCACCTAATTGAGTGCCTATCATTATTGTATAGTGACTATTTTCATTGTTGTGTATCACAGGATCCAGAGTGTTGGAAATAATTCCAACTCCTTCCTTGTTTTTGTGACCACCGCTATCCCATGGATCCTTCATCTGCTCAGTGTGGTAGAGCTATTTTTACCGTGGTCCCACAAGGTGCTTCATCTTTCTCGACGGTAGTGCAGTGAAAACTTCTGTGGTGGCACGCGAGTCCTCCATTTGTTCCTAGCGGTGCCACGGTGACTCCCACAAGTCTTCTACCATTGGCATGTGATAGTGTGGTAACCACCATTGTCCTACGGCTCCTTCATTAGCTCGATGTGGTAGAGCAGTTTTTACCACAGTCCTGCAAGTTGCTTCTTCCTTCTCAGCAGTAGTGCAGTGAAAGCTTCTATGGTAGAATTTTTATTCAAAGAGGAGGCCATGGAGAGAGGACATGGATAGCGTAGAAAAACTAAATTGCTAAGAGGGAAGTGGGTGGAAATAGATGAGACAACGAAATCTACAAATACAATAAAGGTAAGAAGAGAAAGCAACCTCAACCAAAGGAGGAAGGTGTTTATGAATTCACAAATGCTACAACATAGAGGAGATATCAATATGTAAAATATATGACTAAAGTGAGGTTTTGTGTTGGATAGCATACTCGTTGAAATGATATAATTGGTGTACTAAACATTATTTACTATGTTGTGTATTATAGGGCCAAGACAAGGCTATGGCAACAAATCATATCATATCAAATGAGGACACAACAGATGAAGTGGGACATCAAGTACTCAAATTTTGACTTAACTTAGGAAAAAATGATCTAATGGCATTTTGTGATATGTCCCATCTTTTTTCACAATATTATTGAAATTTATAATGTATTTGTGAACCTAAGAATTTTACCCTACTCTAACGTGCAAAATAACTTAAAAATGCAAGTGATAAAAGACTAAGGACACCTCAAGATTAGCCAAAAGAGTGAAAACAAGAAGGAAAATGGACAAAACAATAAGGAAAATGGACAAAACAAGATACAAATGATTTCACCTTCCTTGCTGTTGATGTCTCCTTGATTGGCCCTTGCTTGGGATGATTTTTTGTGCTCCTTAGATGATTTCTTGAGTGGCTAAATGCAAGATTGCATGTGCAAAGTGATTAGAATGAATGGCTAGATGATAGTGGATGATTGAGAATGCAAATTGGCAGCATGTAGTTATGAAAATCCAAAGTGTTGAAAATGCCCTTGAGGAGGGGATATTTATAGGAGAATTTGAATTCTCTAGAGAATTCAACAGTTGAGATGCATCCAACAAGGTCAAGATGAAGGGCTATGGTGGGTTGAGAACCCACAAGCCCTCACATCTTGACATGTGGATGGTGAAGTGGCTAAGGGGATATGAGGTGTAAGTGAGGTGGAAGAGAAGTACATGATGTGGAGGAAGTACAAGTACCTTGCAAGTACATTGGGAGATGGGAAGAATCTTGGGTGAATAAAAGTGAATTTTAAATTCACAATGATTGGAAGAATCTAGTGGATAAGACAATGTTCCCAAAAGGTGGGAGTTTGTCACATGTGACTTGATGTGACAAGTCAAAGGTTCTAGAAGATGCATGGAAAAGGGGATTCTTGGAGGAATAAAAAATTAAAAATTCTTTGGGGATGGAGAGAGTTGACCAAGGTGCTGATTAAGCAATCATAATTAGAAAATAAATGAGGATTAGAAGCCAACTTGCAAAAGTTGGAGGATGTGACACATCCTAATCAAGGATTAGGCATGTGCACATCCCTAATGAAGAAATTAGGAGATGGATTAGGATTAGGATTAGGATTAGGATTAGATGAAAATGACATGTGAGGAATTAAATAAATGTAATATTTATTTAATTCATTTGATGAAAAGGGATTAAAGAGGGTAAGGTATTTAATTAATAAATACTTTTAGGGATTTGGAAGAATTAAAGATATTAATTAAATAATAGTAATATTACTTAATTAACTTATAAGAGGATGTTTAGATGAAAAGTGATAAATTTGGATAAATTAAGTGTCCAAATTTGGATGTCTACATTTTGCCCCTCTTTGAGATGGTGCTATGAAGTAGCATCATTTCAAAGAATATTAAAATATAGAACCTAGAAGAAGATGGTTAGATTGGAAAAGATGCCCCAGTCATCAAAGGGATGACTAGGAAGAAAGACGGGGGTGAAGATGAAAAGTAGGGATTGAGGATGCCCCTCGAGAGGACATGTGGGTTGAAGAGAACACGTGTGTGCTCTCGAAATAGATGATGTGATGCAAGGGGAGATGAGGAAGATGATGCAAGGTGATGGGTAAGAGAGTAATTGATATGGAGATGGATGAAGCACAAATGGATTTCAAAAGGTGATGTTGCCCCAATCAAGGTACAAGCCAAAATTGGTGGATGATGGATGGAGTGTTGTCAATGAGGGAATTAAGGATCCTGAAACAACACGAGGATAGGGAAGGATACATCCCACTGAGTGGTATTGATGAGGGAAGTATACATCCCAAAACACCACTAAAGGATAGGGAAGAATACCTCCCGATGATGATGATGAAAGTGTTGTTGATGAGGGAAGGATACATCCCAAAACAACACCAAAGGGAAGGATGTTAATGGATGATGATGATGATGGGTCAAGACTGGTAACGAGACTGGGGACAATACCAAGGATTTGATTAGGTGATTTGTACAAGATTGAATAGATGAGGAGAAGATTTAAGATTTGGTTCGATATCCAAAGATTTGGACTATAGATGGACTAAAGCTCAGATTAGGGGTTTGGTTAAGCTCAGATTGGGATAAGATTAAAGTTCAAATAAGGATTGGATTGAAGACTAGAATGAGTGAAAGATATGATTGGATTGATTCTACACTGAGTTTCGGGGTTTAAAGGGCGTAAAGTGTTGACAATTAGATTTTTCTCGATTTGGCAATTTTCAAAAATTGTCAAATTTTGCCATTTTAGGAAACCTCATGGATATACTTTTGGGAGTCCAAATTTGGTCCAAGAAATACCCAATATTGAGATAGGATGAATTGCCAACTAACATCCCAAATTCAAGATATGCATTTCGAGTTATGAGTGAAAACAAATTTTCAAAATACTAGAAAAAAACATTAAATTGGGATTTTGAGGGTCAAGATGAAAGTTTGAGGCCCCGAAAATGTGCCAAAACAGGTTCCAACGACTTTCTAAGAAACCAATTGGAAATCCACTTGTTATCTCGTAACGCAACTACCTGTCAAATTTCAGAGCAAACAGACACCCGAGTCAAAAGTTATGGCCTCCGGAAGTTTCGGTGTAAAACTCAAAAATCAATTTTCAAAATTTCAAGACATGGGTTTTGATGGCGGAGGAAAATTAGGAAATGGGTCAAGATCAAATTGTTGAAAAAAGACCAAAAATAGTGGAAAATCGGGGGGGACGAAAAATGGGGCGGGGCGGTGCCGCCCCAGACGGGGGTGGTTCCGCCCCGACAGGGGGCGGTTCCACCCCAAACGAGGGCAGTTCCGCCCCGACAGGGGGCGGTGCCGCCCCAGACGGGAGCAGTTCTGCCCCACTACGGCGGGGGGAGCCAGAGGGGAGGACAAAGGAATACAAGGGGGACGAGAAAGGACAAATAGATAGGAAAAAAGATGGAGGGATGGGGGGATTGTGAAAAAGGATGAAGGGATGGGGAATACATGCAAGATGATGAAAATGGAAAATGAAATGCAATTCTAAATGCAATTTGCCATCTTTGGAGCACTGATTTTTGCTATAGCATAAGACACAAGATGCCAAGGTATGAAGAACCAAGGCGAATTAGTGTCTAATGCATAAAACAAACACAACAGACAAAAAGGTTATCCCAACACCCCAAAGTCACAAAGACCTTGGTTGGGCCAAGTATTGAGATAACCACAAGCACAAAAGGATGCCCCAGCATAAGACAAGACCTCGGAGATCTTGGTGGGTACTATGTGGGACAACCAAGAAGACACAATCAAACAAAAGAGCAAGATATGCCCCTATGTTGACCAATCAAAACACACCATAATATGATGGATCATGGTGGCCTTGACAAGTGATGAGGAGCTCAAATGAAACAAAATCCAAAAGTATCAAAATATCACAATCAATTTCAAACGTCCATTGCCATAGGATCAAGGGGATGGATGGGATTGTTGAGGTCTGTTAGGAAGGATGCATCCTGTTGAGACCAAAGATGATGGATACTAAACTAAAAGATCGTTATGACGTGGGATGTTCAAAATCAATTGGATCTCATGATACAAGTGGATCTCGTTTGTGAAGAACTGGCTAGATAAGGGCATAGCTTGATGGCACGAGACAAGGAAGACAAGACATGGGACTGACACACCCTAAAGACCTAGGGGCTCGGGGGCCGATCAAAGATTAGCCTTGCCTACGTGAAAGCGCAGAGCCCTCGTAGTTCAGTGAAAGGTGGATGACTGACCAAGATGGATACCTTGATGGATTATAAAGATAGGATAGACAAAAGGAGAGAGACCGATGATAGACAATAGAAGGGCAAAGTGGACAATGAAGATCGATGATGGAACCCCGGGGGCAGATCAAATTATCGACCTTGCCTACGTGAAAGCGCAGGGGCAACGTAGTTCGACAAGACCAAAGGAAAACAATAGATAAAGGATGATAAGATGATAGGATAAGTGGATAAAAAGGTGGGACAGATACGACAAGATAGGATAGACCTGTTGGATTGGATAGGATGATGATGATCAGATAAAGCTTAGGGATGGGATAGTTATCCAAAGCATTAAAATGACTTGGGAGGATGATATGATAGATAGGTGAGTGATGAAAAGTGATAGGGGATTGGAAATATGTGCAAGAGAAGCAAGGGTGATGACGATGAGATAAATGGCATTAGGTTGCATGGGGGGAGGCCTATAGCCAGATACCAATGACAAGGGATTGTGAGATGGGATGAGGATAAAGATGAAAGAATGGATAGAGATATAGGGATGGGGGATGAGAGGGATTGTTTGGATGGATGGGAATATAAGGATTGAGAGATGAAAAGGATGTCAGGATAGATGGATACGAAGATAAGGATGGGGAGATGGAAGGGATGCTGTGATAGATGGATAGGGACAAAAGGATTGGGAAATGAAAGGGATGCTAGAATAGATGATGTCTCCAAGGATTATGTCACAAAGGAAGCAGATGCCCCCACTCTAGATATGTCATATATGAGGAGTCATGAGGGATAAAAGACAAGTGGATGGGAAGATAAAGGAGATAACTAGATGAGAATAGGATGGGTGGCTAAAGAATATGATAGAGCATGGATGAAGGGAATGTATACTAATAGGTGTCCAAAGCATGCATAGATAGGTGCCCCTATTTTGATCAAGATCACAAGAAGGATGGAGGAAATGAGAGATAAATGGGATATGATGGTAGGATGCGGAAGATAGGTGGGATGGGGGGGATTTATGAAGAGGACGGATAACAGGAAGATAGGTGCATAGCTGGAAGTATAGCAGATGGAGGGAATGCATATCAGGAAGTTGCCCCCAAGTGCAGATGGGGATTTATGCATGATGCCTGTTTGCCAGGTTTTCATCATGGTACTTATCCAAGGCGCTTGTTTGCCAAGTTTTCACTATTGGACGAATTATTTATCTTTACTATTTTGTTTTGTTTTGTTTTTTTTTTTTATGGATTTTTGGGACCTTTTTGAATTTTTGGATAGTAGGATAAGGATAGGGATGTGGATAAGGGAATTTAGAAGATACATGATAAGGATATGGATGAAGGACTCAAGCATCAAGTTCTATACGAGGTAGTAAGAACCCATGTTTGAACTGACTATTGGATGTTGATACAACCTTATGAGGATAAATGGATTATGCAAGAGGATGAATTAGGGGGATTTGAGAGGGGAGATACATGGGATAATGGATGGGATGCTGCAAATGGTATGGATGGAATGATGGGGTGGGTATGTGATGGGGAGATGCATTTAGGACCAACATTGGCACATGTGGTGGTGGATGTGAAAAGATAAGAGGATTAAGGGATGGAGAATGTGGGGATAATGGAGGAGATGGAATGGTGAATTTCAGGACATAGGGACCCAAAACAGACTTAGGAGATGAAAGGGGTGTATGATTAGCTTTTGGATTAGCGACTTTGGATGTTCTTACTGATTTTTCATGTGATGGCATTGCATCTTTTTTCTTTGGGATCCACATGGTTTTGATCTTTGCTTTGGTGGGTCTTTGTGGCCTACGGATTTGATGTAGATTTAGATTTTTCTTCTCTTCACCATGTCTTTTAGAGGGAACATGGGGAGCCATAGATTCATGTGGATGCTTGGATTTATGCATTTTTTCTTTAACAACCAAAGTGCTTTTAGTAGTAGTGGCATGGGTGTGAGGAGATGGATGATGTGGAGTGACGGAGGTAGGAGTATGGGGATTATGTGTAGATGAAGGATGTTTAGGTAAGTGCCTTTGCTGATCCTGACCATGGGGTATGTGAGAGGGATGTTTATGAAGGATGAGATGGATCGGTGATGAATGGGTGAAGGGATGGATAGGATGAGATGGAGGAGGTGATTTTAGGATATAGGAGCCCAAAATAGACATAGGACCTGGAGGAAACATGGGCACGGTAGATGGAGGATTGGAGATGGTAGATGGAGGGATGTAAGGACCCAAAATGGATGGAGCAGATGAAGGAGGAATATGGTTGGTGGTTTTGAGGTGATACGATAGAGGAGGGATGGTCACATATGATCTGGTGGGGCGATGGGAAGAGCCGACATTTCTTTTGGAAAAGGCTCGTTGAGGACGTCTAGAGGTTGTACCAACATTTTTGGATTGTGAGTCGTGAGTAGTACATCCAAGACCTTGCGGATACAAATGTTCTTTAGCTTGGATGGGCTCTATAATACCTTGGTCATGAAGGCCTAAACCTTTTCCTTGATAGTTCATTCTCTTGAGCATTCGATCTAGGACAGGATTTTTGTTATTCTGGAAGAATGATGCGAGTTCATTATTAGGTGGAAGAGGAGGGTTGGTGTATATGCTTTGCTTTTCTTCCGCAAGGAGACCACCATGGAGGAATGTGAGAGGACCAAGGGGATATGCAAGCGGTGTGGGGATAGCAATTTTTAGGCGATGATGGGGGATCATGAGAAGGAGATGATGGGATAGCAACATTAGGAGAGGGAGTAGGGACCATGATAGGATCTGGATTTGTGGTAGTAGGCTCATGCGATGGAGATGGAGATGGAGCAATGGAAGCTTGAATGACAAGGGGATCATGGGATGGAATGGATGGGGGACTGTGATCTTGAGGTGGACTAGATGGGATGGTAGGATCTTGATCTGGAGAAGGGGATATGTTGGCATGCTTTGGATTAGACTCTTGGTGTGACTCATCGTGTGTGGGAGGCATGGTAACATGGAGTCTTGTTGGGACTCTTCAAGTGGGGAAGATGGAGGGATGAAAGATTCATGAGGTTCATTGGAATGGGTTTTGGTGCTACTAGGAGTGGGAGGAGTGGATTGGATTTGGGTGGATCTAGGAGTAGAGGGAGTGGATTGGAATTGGGTGTCTTCGATGGATTCGATGGTTCTTGGAGTAGGAGGTGGGGGTTCAATGGATTTAGTGGGTTCAATGGTTGTACTAGGGGTGGTAAGATCAATAATAGGTGTGGTATGGAGAAGGGTCTCATCACTAGTGACCGTGGATGATGGATCTAGATGGCATGGTTCCATGACTCCAAGATGTGGAGTTGGGGATGGCTTCTTTGTAATGAGTCCTTGGAGAACTTCTAAAATGAGAGACTTGCATATGGTTGACTTGGCTAGGGTGGTAGAAATGGATGAGGGATTATGGATTGGTGGACTAGGGTTAGATGGAGGAATGGGATTGAATGTAGGACCATGAGTAGATGGGGGATTAGGATTGGATGGAGGACTAGGAGTAGATGGATGAATGGGATTGGATGGAGGACTAGGAGTAGATGGAGGACTAGGATTGGATGGAGGAATGGGATTTAATGTAGGACTATGAGTAGATGGTGGATTAGGATTGGATGGAGGACTAGGAGTAAATGGATGAATGGGATTGGATGGAGGACTAGGAGTAGATGGAGGACTAGGATTGGATGGAGGAATGGGATTTAATGTAGGACTATGAGTAGATGGGAGATTAGGATTGGATGGAGGACTAGGAGTAGATGGATGAATGGGATTGGATGGAGGACTAGGAGTAGATGGAGGACTAGGATTGGATGGAGGGTTAAGGTAAGGATATTGGAGTGGTGAATTAAGATAGGGGGACATGGATTGTAGATTAGGACAAGAGGATATAGGTGGTGTAGTGGGACAAGAGGATGTGGAGGATGGATTATAATAAGGGTATTGGAATTGTGGATTAGGATGAGGATATGTGGATGTAGGATTAAGGTAAAAGGGTGTGGATGTAAGATTAGTATGGACAGACTGGGAAAGAGGATTAGGATAGGGGGTCATGTATGGGGAATTGTAATAGGAATATTGTGATGGAAGATGAGGATAAAAGGATGTGGATGTTGAATAAGAGGATGATGTAGATGGGGAAGGGGAAGGTATTGGATACCCCTTGTCAAAGGTAGAATAAGGAACATGATTAGGCTTAATTGGATTTTGGAAAGTGGGTGGAGAAAGCTTACTAGATACGATAGTGTCAAGGGGATCTATGTCGTATACCTCCTTATCGACAAGACTTTCGTTATTGTCGTCAACGTAATTAGGGTTTCCCTTGACCACTATTGATGGAGGATAAGGACCCATGATGGTGAAAAGATAAAGAGGATGGATAAAAGATTTTGGATGGGAACGGATTTTGATTGACAAGATTGGATTGGATTGGATTATTAAGATTGATTGGACAATTTGATCGAATGATTGGTTTTGATAGATTTGGATGATTGGATTGGTATGATTGAATGATAAAAGATGGATGATAAAACATGAGAGGGAGACCTTGAGTTTAATCAAAGGAAGTTACCCTTAGCAACCAAGAGCTTTAATTGATTAAGAGGATGATCACAGCACCAAATCCACCTTAAGATAGGAATGGATTGATTGGGCCGAGGATGATAACTTACGCCACCGAATTCACCTCAAGATGGAAGCAAATTGATTGGGGTCAAAGTTAAAGGCTAATAATCAAATTCAAGTGCTATGGTCAATTTGGGTAACCACATTGCAATACAAGGTTAGGACGGTTTGATTATGGGTGGTAAAATTATGGTGGATTAGGGAGAAATTAAAATGAACGAGTGGATTGAAGATGATTGTGGAGAATGAGTGGGGATTTAGAATGGTTAAACAAAAGTTTGGAATGATAGAATGAAGGTTTAAATGGATCAAATGGAGGTTTTTGGAGGTTTAGAGTGACAAAATGGAGGCTTAGGATGATGAGATAATGGTTGGGAATGATTAAATGATGGTTTAGAGGCTAAACGGATCCAAATGGGGCAATTTCGGGTGTTCAGGAGGGCAAATCCGCCCCTCTGTAGCAAAAATCAGGGGCGTTGACAGCTTTCTGCAGTAAATCAGGGGCGCTTCCACCTTTCTGCAGCAGAATCAGGGGCGCTTCCACCTTTCTACAGCAAAACAGAGGTGCTTCCGCCTTTCTGCAGCAAAATAGAGGGTGCTTCTGCCTTTTTGCAGCAAAACAGAGGGCGCTTCTGCCTTTCTGCAGTAAAACAGAGGGCACTTCCACCTTTTTGCGGTAAGACAGAGCTTGGTTTTGATGGAAATGGCTATGGCAAGGACGCAAAATGATGAAGTAAGGCCAAAGTACCAAAGATTTCACAGGATTTTCACAAGAAAACACTTCAAGCAAGCACAATTCTATGATTAATGTTAAGGGTATGGCTAGGAAAGGTCTTAATCTAGGATGCACAAGGCTTCTAGGGAGTCCTCGATATACTCTCAGTATGTGAGGCACAACCGTGAACACCAGCCCGTCACAAGCGTGAGTCGGGAACCCCAGCGAAATACTGAAAGGCTCGGACCAACTCTTCATGTCTATCTAGGTACTACCCTAGCTTCGATGCTCTGCCAATTATGACGTGACTGATTGGGGTACAACTTTTGTTCTCCCCCCTTTATATACCCCGCCGGTACGCATGGTTGGAATCGTCCCTTGGGGTGATGAAATTCCCAAGCAGGTCCCACTAAAAAGAAGACACTAACCGTTTCCAACTACTCCTCAGGCTCACACGAAGTGCAAGGGGAAAGTGAAAATAAATTAATGCCCCCTTGGGTAACACAAGAATAAACAATCACAGCAAGCAATGAAGTTTATTCCCCATAATTTAGACTATGTTCCCAAAACAACAAGGATAATTTTTGAGAATCTAATCAAATAGATGGTCTTGCAAGCAAATGTTAGCTATCTTCTTCTTCGTCCTTGGTCAATTATGCCATAATATGCTGCAAAACATTAGCAAAAAATACCAATATCCTTGCCAAAACAATGTTAGAGGGTTACTACTTGAAAATAGCAAAAAATGAGAGCAAAAACGAAGCTAAAATGACTGTTTTACCTTCCAAACTGTGTTATTTTGGGGCACTTCCACCTTTCTACAGTAAAACAGGGGCGCTTCCGCCTTTCTGCAGCAAAAATAGGGGCGCTTCCACCTTTCTGCAACAAAATGGGGCGCTTCCGCCTTTTTGCAGCAAAAATGGGGGCGCTTCCGCCTTTCTGCAACAAGAAGTTAGAGGGCGCTTCCGCCTTTCTATAACAAGAGGTTAGAGGGCGCTTCTTCCTTTCTGCAACAGGAGGTTAGAGGGCACTTCTGCCTTTTTGCAACAAGAGGTTAGAGGGCACTTCCGCCTTTTTGCAACAAGAGGTTAGAGGGCGCTTTCGCCTTTCTGCAACAAACTTTATCAGATTTTTAAGAAAAAGGAAAGTTGTACCCCTCCCACTGCAAGAAAAGTGTTAGAAAAACTTTCTAAATATATCCCTAATTAGAGCAAACTTTCTAGAAGAAAATAAAACTTTCAGATGTAGGGCGCTTCTGCATTTCTGTAACAGACAAGAGGGCGCTTCCGCCTTTCTGCAGTAAGACAGAGGGTGCTTCCGCCTTTCTACAGTAAAGCAGAGGGCGCTTCCGCCTTTTTGCGGTAAAGCAGAGGGCGCTTCCGCCTTTCTGCGGTAAAGCAGAGGGCGCTTCCGCCTTTCTGCGGTAAAATAGAGGGTGCTTCCGCCTTTCTGTGACCTTTTTCTGCACAATCCTTAGCAAAGATGAATGTTAAATGCAAGAACCCGTTTGTGGGTCCCACCGGGCATGCCAGAAATGTGAACCTAAGAATTTTACCCTACTCTAATGTGCAAAATAACTTAAAAATGCAAGTGATAAAAGACTAAGGACACCTCAAGATTAGCCAAAAGAGTGATAAAACAAGAAGGAAAATGGACAAAACAAGATACAAATGATTTCACCTTCCTTGCTGTTGATGTCTCCTTGATTGGCCCTTGCTTGGGATGATTTTGTGTGCTCCTTAGATGATTTCTTGAGTGGCTAAATGCAAGATTACATGTGCAAAGTGATTAGAATGAATGGCTAGATGATAGTGGATGATTGAGAATGCAAATTGGCAGCATGTAGTTATGAAAATCCAAAGTGTTGAAAATGCCCTTGAGGAGGGGGTATTTATAGGAGAATTTGAATTCTCTAGAGAATTCAATGTTGAGATGCATCCAACAAGGTCAAGATGAAGGGCTATGGTGGGTTGAGAACCCACAAGCCCTCACATCTTGACATGTGGATGGTGAAGTGGCTAAGGGATATGAGGTGTAAGTGAGGTGGAAGAGAAGTACATGATGTGGAGGAAGTACAAGTACCTTGCAAGTACATTGGGAGATGGGAAGAATCTTGGTGAATAAAAGTGAATTTTAAATTCACAATGATTGGAAGAATCTGGTGGATAAGACAATGTTCCCAAAAGGTGGGAGTTTGTCACATGTGACTTGATGTGACAAGTCAAAGGTTCTAGAAGATGCATGGGAAAAGGGGATTCTTGGAGGAATTAAAAATTCTTTGGGGGATGGAGAGAGTTGACCAAGGTACTGATTAAGCTTAATTAATTAGTAATTAGAAAATAAATGAGGATTAGAAGCCAACTTGCAAAAGTTAGAGGATGTGACACATCCTAATCAAGGATTAGGCATGTGCACATCCCTAATGAAGAAATTAGGAGATGGATTAGGATTAGGATTAGATGAAAATGACATGTGAGGAATTAAATAAATGCAATATTTATTTAATTCATTTGATGAAAAGGGGATTAAAGAGGGTAAGGTATTTAATTAATAAATACCTTAGGGATTTGGTAGAATTAAAGATATTAATTAAATAATAGTAATATTATTTAATTAACTCAAATAAGAGGATGTTTAGATGAAAAGTGATAAATTTGGATAAGTTAAGTGTCCAAATTTGGATGTCTACAGTATTATCCAATCTTGACATAAATTAATGCATGTTGTTGATTATTTTAGATGGAGATTGGAGCAAATACAAAGTCTGAGCTTTCAACTAGCAAAAGAAGAAGATATGTACGTGGACATGGACCTAAGATTGTTAAATCATGTAGATGACAATGGGTGGAAGATGATATGCATACACAACAAATGATTGCACTGAAGAAGAGGTAGGTCAGGACTATAGTACATTGGATGAATACTTTGAGAAAATTGTTGTTTGTGGATGTTCTATATGTCGTGGAAAGAAACAATTCAAACGAACGATTGTACAAAGACATTACATATATGATGAGCTTCTAGTCGATAGTATGCCTCCTACAATCAATTAAAACCAAAGAATAATAAATGAGTGTGGACTGATGTTTTATAAACTATGTTGTCAAAATTGGGTTTTATTTAAATTATTGTATAAAAAAGGTAATCTCTAAAATAATGTTCCATTATTCAATTGATGTATATATGTTCATACAATTTTTATTTTTATTTTTTAAGCCATATTTTATTATATTTCTTTGAAATTGTTACATTTATGATTTATCCAATTGTTTCCAAATATTAAATAATGCTTGTGTTTGTTGATAGGTAGAAGATTTTGATGAAACACATACTAATACCCAAGATCCAATTGGGTTATTAAGATTTGGATGGGATGATCCAAACCATCATATATCCTTTAAACCATACCAAGGTGAAAAGAGCAAGATTGAAGAGAACACTACCACCTGAGAAATTTGAAGAGCTAATGAGAGTTGCATACACTGATGACATGCCACCTAGCCTTAATGATGATGATGATGATAGTGAAAATGCAGTGCATGAAGAAGGATTGAATGAAATGCTTATAGGTTTCTTTGCGGATGGAAACAATGATGACAATAATGATGATATGGTTGACAGTGACGATGATAGCAGGGGTAATTACCACCAACATAATTTTGATGATAACAACATCAAAGACTCCATCAAGCAAGTAGCAAAGACACCAATGTTCAAATCGGGTGCAAGTAGAACCTCAAAACTAGCATGCACATTAATATTATTAGAAATCAAGTCACTATTTGGTTGGTCGGACAAAGGATTCACTACCCTACTTAAGTGATTTGAAATCTATTTCTTACTTTGCATTGTCAATTGGTGTACATAATTCGTAAACATTCATCAACTTTGTTTATATTTCTTTAAGGGGATTTTAAAACCATATATTGTATATAAACAGTCCTACTATAGATTGACATACAAAACATGTTAACCATAAGTCAAACATTCAATTGATTTAATCTCTGGCAATCTTACAGGGCACTAAAAACTAAAATATTCCCTGAAGAGAATGTGTTTCCATCAACTTGCAAAGAGGCGCGTCTGTTGTTGGTTGAGTTGGGGATTGAATATAAGAAAATTCATTCATGTAAAAATGATTACATTTTATACAAAGATGAATATCAAAACAAGGTAGAATGCCCTATATGGAAAGAGAAGAGATATTATACATATGTACAAGGTCTTACAGTTCCAAAGAAGGTTTTATGTCGCATGCCAATTATACCTAGACTTCAACGAATGTTTCGTTGCAATTCACTAGCACAATTGATGGATTGGCATGCAAAGAACAAGAGTAAAGATGGATTCATGCGAATTCCAACTGACTCCAAAGAAATGAAACACAGAGGAAAAATGGCCAAGAAAATTCAAAGATAAACCCCATAGTATCAAGTTTGGTCTTGCAATTGATGGAGTGTGTCCATTCTCTTTCCTAAGCTCAAATTATAGTGTTTGGCCAGTCGGATTGATAGAATACAATATTCCCCCATGGATGAGTGTTAGAAAGGAGCACCTTATGCTAACTCTCATTGTTCCAAGAAAACATCAAGTTAAAAACATGGATGCTTATCTTGTGCCTTTTATTGATGAGATGTAACTGTTATGGAAAGGCATAAGAATGTATGACATATCACGTCCTCCATCAAATAAGTCCTTCATGTTGTATGGTGTGCTATGTTGGACTATTCATGATTTCCCAGGACTTGGTGTTTGTTTTGGTAAGATAAAATATTTATGTATTTGCACTCATAATTTATTTCATCCTAACTTTCATACTTAGTTTTATATTATTATTTTTATGTTATTAACATTACTTATTGAATTTCAGGGCTTCAAACAAAGGGGATATTTTCATGTCCAAGATGTGCAGAACAATTTCAAGGGCAGTATTCTAAAGATCTACATAAATTTATTTACGCAAACAACAGGGTTTTTCTACCACTAGATCATAGGTTTAGAAATCACCTGAAGAATCAATTTGATGGAAAAGTTGAAAATAGAGGCCCTCACATGATTATGGGTCTAGGTGATTGTCTTAAAAAGTATGGAGATGTTGAATTGAAAGCTTGGGAGGATTTTTTTGATCGGGGTGATTCAATTGAAGAACCAGAACAAGTAGTAGTTAATATGCCAAAAGGAATGAAAAGGATATCCATATTTTATGAGCTCCCTTACTGGAAGGATCTATTAATATCTCACCTATTAGATCCTATGCACATCTTCAAAAATGTCCCAGATTCTATATTTCGACATATATCAGGCAAGGAGGACACCTTGTCTTCGAGGAGAGATATTGCTCTTTCGCGTACCAAATTTGATAGAAAACATTTGTGGCTAAACAAGGAAAATGAAACATATGCAGAAGCTCCATGGATTTTGAAAAAAAAAGAGCTAGACCAACTAAAAAATGCCATCTATTTAATAAGGACACCTATTGGCTATGGGTCATCATTGGCTAAAGCTTTTACAATTGATGGACATATCACAGGATTTAAAACACATGATTTTCATAATTTAATGAAGGTATTATATATCAACATTTAACATTTACTGGTAACATTGATTAAGCACTAAAATTATTTTGATATTTTGTTGTGTGAGAAAAAATTACTAATGACCTTTTCATAAATGTGTTTGATAGCATATCATTCCATTAGCAATTAGGGGAGATTCATGTCTTATAGTAGACTTAAGGAATGCCATAAGTCTATTGTCAGCATTTACAAGGTATGTGGTTATATGAAATTTTCATGTGTGAGAGACATAGAGATATTATATTGCATTTTAATTTATGACTAAAGGTTCATACTAATTTACTATTCTTATGTTAGGTGGGTGACCTCCAAGGAGATCCATGAATCTGAAGTGCCAAAGTGGAAGAAGGAAATTACAGAAATTGTATATGTATTTGAGAAGGAGCTCCCTACAAGTTTCATGGACCTACAAGTCCATTTACTTATACACCTAGTCGATGACATTGAATTGGCAGGTTTGGTGGGTGTCGTATCAACAAGGTGGATGTTTTTCTTTGAGAGGTATATGAAAACTCTTAAAAGATATGTCCGACAAAAGGCACATCCAAAGGGTTGCATGGCTGAAGGGTATGTATTGAATGAAGCATTTTTCTTCCTATGTGAATTCTTTGGTAAGGATTTTGAAGATGGCCCATGCATCTGGGATGAAGAACAAGCATCATATATTATTGATGGAGAAAAACCACAATCTAATGGTGTTGAAGTAGAAATTAGTAAGTAAATTCATGATCAGTGTGGTTTTTTTTCTTGCAATCATTAATTTACTCTATAATTTATTTGTCAAATTAATAGCATGACATTTGGAGTTTGAAATAAACATGTTGACATGTAATAGGTGTAGACAAAATTTCTATACTTGACAAGTTCATTATGTACCACATGGACTTTATGAACAAATGGATTGATCTGTATGATAAAAAGAGAGAAGTGTTAGAAGTAAGGAGATAGCTTAAGAGATCAAACCCAAGGAATACTCCACTTCCCACTCATCTACTTTGGGAATGGGGCAAAGATTGCACACTAGAATGGGTTACTGAACAAATTCAAAATCAAATAGAAGATGTAGGTACAGATTCAAACATAACAGAAGATGAAATCAACATGTCTAGAGGATGTGAAAGAAAGGTACAATTGGAATTTTACAAAATGTTGTTTCCTTATAGTTTTGACAGTATTAACTATTTTAGTATTCATCATTATATTTGTTTTCACTGAAATAAATGGTCTTTCACAGGTGAGGAAATATCCAGCAATGTGAGCATATGGTTGACATTATCATGTAGAAAGTGTAGACATAAAGAGATGATCCTTCAATTGTGGCATCATGGTTGACTTAAGCAATCTAGTCGATCAAGCTCAAAAGATAAGAATATAATTGAAGGGAATCTACAATATGTTGGGAAAATACAAGAAATTATTGAGTTAGATTACTACTCTTTTAAATGTTGTATTTTTAAGTGTAGATGGTATGAAGCATTTGAGAGGACACGAAGACATGATACCCATAGTGGATTGTTTTCTATAGATTCCTCATCGTTCCTACCGGAGGATAAGGAGCCTTATGTTCTACCATATCATTGTGACCAGGTATTTCTTTAACTCAAACAAGAAGCGATAGTCAGCATTAATCTATTAATTCATAGCTTATTGTGAATATATACATGTGTTTATTAATCAATAAAATTGTTATAACATACGTCTAATATATGTATGTTGTTCATGTGCAGGTATTTTTCTATGAAGATATTTTGGACTGAAATGGATATTTGTCATACATTATGATCCAAGATTAAGGCATGTATTTGACAATGCATTAGTGGATACTGAGCAAAATAATGATGGCCAACAAAATGAGAGAGAGGGATTAGAGAACATCGAAGAAAATGACATTCATGATGATGTTGAAGATGGTTATGTTCAGGCACAAGAAGAAAAAAATCCAAAGTTAGATGATGTTATGGAAGACAACAATATGGATGGTATAGAAAATGATGATCCAAATACATCTGGTAACAATATAGATGGTCTACAGTCAAATTCCAATGATGATGAAGATGATGCAGGTCAAGATGAGGATGATGATAATATTAAATACTTGAAAGAATATATGAACATTGACAATGATACACTGGATGACATTGTAGTAGACAATAATGTTAATGACCAAGACTTCTAAATTTTCAGAATTATTTGCAATCCATGTTTAAAAAAGGATGATTCTTATGGCCTAAACTTTGAAATGCTTCAGTAATATTATGTTGTACTTGGACAATTGAAAAACTATTTTATTCTCCTAGCAAGCTTTTTTATTTTCTATTATAATTCTAGACCAAACAACATTTGCAGGGATGGCCTTTTACACCAATCTTAATTTGTATGAAGTTCACGAACCTATTGTTAAGCAATAAATTCCTTTTGTAGATAGGAAATGTAAAGGCTTAATTTAAGAAAAGATAAGTAGTCTCTTTTTTAGGGTAATCCACATGCAAAAAGTAAAAAGCACATAAGAAAACAATTGTACAATAGAAAATCATATTCAACTAGTTATGTCTTATTTTGCTTGCACACTTATCTAAAAGACACAGGGTATTCACCATACATTTCCCTTGACAAATTAAACATGTGCTTTCATTTATTTTTACTAAATATCTCAGAAGTGAATTTGTTGTTACATAATGATGCACTGAGAAAATAATATATACAAAAAAATGCAAAGAAAATGTTTGAAATTTAACATGCAACCTATTGTGTTGTGTTGAACGGAATCAAGATTAACTAGGACAAGAAATAAAAATAAAAAATTTATGATTGTACTTAAAAGTGAACAAGATATGAAAAGTGTGGACAATGATGGTGTTGAAATTGAAAACCTTGATTTTGATGACATTATTGTTTTATGTCATTAGAGATAAAGAGCACATACAATTTTATATACATAGCAAATGAATATTTGAAACTAGTAAACTGAAAATGTAAACACTATAAGATTTTTCCTTAAACAATAATTCACATACTCACTTACAAAAAAGGGTGAAGCATTTTTTATTCAAACTCTATTTTCTTTAATAGACATAACAGTAAAAGAATATTTACAAGTACAAGAATATATACACTGTTTCATAGAAAATGAGGAATGTTTCATAGAATATACAAGTAAAAGAATATTTACAAGTACAAGAATTTATACACTGTTTCATAGAATATATATATTGTTTCATAGACTTATAAATTTTTAGAGTTATTTACAATCTGTTGGGTCTCAAAAACATAAGTTTTTAGACCATAAGAGGGTGCCAATCTCTATAAGAGGAATTTAATCCTTAATACAAACCAATTAAAGTAAATTATTTGAAAGTACCTTAATTCACACCTAACCAGAAACCAATCAAAGCATCCACACAGTAATAGCAAATTTCCTGATAAATCTTGTAGATTTAAACAACTTGAAAAGACCACTTTGGAGATAGCAAAGCAATAAATAAGCATGAAAATCGACACAACAATTGAACACTGAAAATGGATTACAAGTTATAATGTATCTACTCCATTATATTGCTCAAAATATAAACATACATAACATGAGTTCTTTTGATATGAATAAGTGGATGAGATGGTCTAGTATCTATTCTAATGGATTGAAATGGTGATGATATGATGATCAAAATTGGACCTTGGTTTCCCTATTTGTATGGGAAGCAACAAGCTTTAGGTCCGTTCACAAAATTTGCATTGTTTCTTAACTAAATCATAATTAACATAACATAGAAACTTTTAAAAAAATTATTGTTGGATGCACCATAGTCTGTTAATCATCAACAAGGACCCATGACCACCTAAGATCTGTTCAAGGCTCAAGCACCATGTTAATGTGTTCACAACAACCAAACTCTTACTACCTCCTCATATAGCTCATGCAAGGAACAAATTAACCTTTGACATGTGATCAATGTATTTCTCCTGGGCATAAGTGTTTGCATTCTGCAGAGTGTATGTCATTACATTCTCCAATCCAGCAATCCTCCTGAGTTGCTTATGTGCTTTCCTAAGTACCTCATCCTCATCATTGATGTCATCAAGGTTGTCTGGAAAAAAAAATTATATCCCATTTTTCCAAGTTTCCTAATCCTTCAAATTTGTTTCTTCAAAGAAATTTGGCATGGCCATACAGAGTGGCTGGCTGAAGTCACTCAATTCTTGTGTCAAGATATTCTAGAATTTTTCATGTGTATTCATGAGGCTCTGACATTCTTGGAGCAAAGCATTATTATCTCCATCTTTTTTCTTGATATGGGATTCCATTTCCTTCATCCTATCAAGCAATCTTCCATGCTCCATGAGGGCCTTGTATGTTCCACTGTGAACAAACCAGACACCATCTACATGTTGGCACATATCTTTGAATTTCATATAAATTATCCCTAATGCTACTTCAAAAGTAGTAGCCTTCAATTTTCTTTTTAGTTCTTCCTATTCCTTTTGAGCCTTTTCAAATTTATGCTTCCATTGAGAAGTCTCAGGCATGGCCTCTAACACTTTTCTTTCATGTTCAATTAAAGGAGAGTAAAGCCTTGGAGAATCAGGCAACCTATCTTTGTAGTTGGTTAATTCTTGTTTCAACCTGTCATTTTCCTCTATCAACCACAAGTTATCTCTTACTAGCTTTTGGATCTGGGCTTTGGTGAATTTGGCTACATTCACATTCAAGTCAGCAATCTCCAAGGGATCTGTCTCCCCTACTCTTTGCACTAGGAGATGTCCAAAAATTTGATAATGGTCAATGAGAGAAGGCTTCTTGCTTGGGAGGTAAAGAGCCCAAATTTGCAAAGTGGTATTATCAGGATTGTACCCTGACCTTGTATAGACCCTGTCACCTGCTTCATCCGTTATTTGCAAATTTTTATTCTTTCTCTTCAAAAATTTGTCAAATACAATGGCTAAACTAATATCCCATCCAAGAAGGAGCATAACTCCAACTTCTTGCAATAATGATCTTCCTCTCTCAGCAGTCATGTTTCTCATTTCCCTATCAACTTCATGTTGCAACTCTTTCAAGGCATAAGCCTCTTTCTCAGGGTCAACATCCTTTAACCTTTCTCTTATTAGTCTTCCTTCATACTCATATATAAAGGACTTAAATTCGGGGGTCTGCAAAAAAGTATCATCTGCAACAAATTCTTGACTTGCACGATGCCTCACATCATCTGATAGCTCATCAGAGGCTTCAAAGGTGATCACACTTCTTGCCAATGGCATATCATATTGGGGTATAATAGGAGCATTAAAATGTGAGACTTCTTCTTCCTCAATGTTATCTTCTTCCATGGATGGGGAACCAACTAAAAAGCTCACTTTAGGAGTAGGTTGAGGTTAAGTGATCTAGTGGTGTCATATTTTCTACTTGCCTCTTAGGACTGATGCCCCTTCCTCTTTCAAATGCCACAAGTGGCACATCTCATATCAATTCTTCTTCATGGAGGA
The DNA here is from genome assembly GCA_007258455.2 of Sequoia sempervirens. Classification (NCBI taxonomy): domain Eukaryota; kingdom Viridiplantae; phylum Streptophyta; class Pinopsida; order Cupressales; family Cupressaceae; genus Sequoia; species Sequoia sempervirens. Next base: position 341,074 of record VDFB02258445.1, read on the forward strand.
TTAACTGTTCAATTATTTCTATGGGATCCTGTACCTCAGGGAAAGCCCCTATGTAGCCTAGGTTATTATTCACCTTCCAAGACTCAACCATCATAACCCTACTATAGGCATTGATTTTCATCATGTTTTGTTTTTCTTCACAATTTATGATGACATCTTCTAAAAGGAAACTATGCTCATACCCTTTCAATTTCTAAAAAAAATTGGCATCATAAATGAAGTGTTCAAGATCAAACTTTTCCCTTTTGTTGCCAACCGGCAAGCCATAATAATCCAGTTTACCACTAACCAAGTCATAGCCTAAATTAGAGATAATAGTGAAATCACCAAAGCATAAAGTGGAAGGCATGAAAGTCTACCTCCCATAGCTCTTTAAATTCATGAAAGCTAAAAATGACAATTGCCTTATGATCTCTAAATAAGCAACTCTGTCTGGCACAGTCTTAGGAAGTGAATAAGGTACAGCTTCAAATCCATAAACCCTGATAACAGTACAATCCCCAAACATGTACTAGTCCCCCTAATTGTGATTCATCCCTGCTTCATGACCCATATCTTTTGGTCAAAGAAATCTTAAGATCTTTGGGGAGAGGTTGTAGTCACATTTGTGGCCTAGCATCTTGTATAGTGGTTTGACAAAATATTCCTCAAAATATAGGTAGTGGGACCTCCCACACCTACTGTCCCACATAGATGTCCACATTTGTATAGGTCTTGAATTTCCATCATTATCTAAGTCTTTTATTCTTAATTCCTTACCCCATATCCCCATCACCTTCCCTTCGTATAATATCATGTGCATGAAAAGAGAATAGTGCTTGAAATTAATGGCTTCACTATCATTCTTGATGATATTGAGGGCATTATTGATGGCCTCTGATAAATACTCTACATAATCATAGGGTCGGGCATTATGGCTCTAGATGTCTGTGGCTAAAACCATGGGAGTAATTGTCATGTTCTCAGGAACATCAATTCCCTGTACTTGACCAGCTAAGTAATAAGTGTATTGAAAGTATTCTTCAAACAAAGCCACAGAGAATGGGGGCTTATCTTCACTAGAGAACCTCATAGTTTGGTTACTCGCACCTTTAACCCTATGTAGAGGAAATTTCCACCTCTTGTAACTTGTGTCCATGGTGTGATATTCCTCCATCTCTTATTCATAATTTTGTTTTCAGGGAAGTGTCTAGCTGAAAAATCATGGAAATATAATTTGGCTTTATGACCATGAACTATGACCCATCAAGCAAATGAATTTCTCTCGTCTTCAAATTGTAATTCTTTGCCAATGCCTTGATTAACTTTGCGTTCAAAAAGACGTTGGGTACTACAAGTTTACCCAAATTCAAATTCCACGGGTTTGACACTGAGCTATGTCAGAATTTCTTCTTGTAATGATAAATAAAGAGGTTGTAACCCCTACACGGAGTCCATACATCTCCCAAATTTTTCTGTTTATCTTCTAATGTCACACACAATAGGTTAAGCTATGTTATTCTTCTAGATTTTGGCCTAGACCCAAGACACTAATCGATTAAGTCTTGATTCAATTGCCTAGCTTCAATTTTCTATCTTTTTGCTTTCTGTTTACCTGGGGTTTTTTCCATCTCAACCCTACTCATGCAAAGCTTTCATCTACTTACTGAGAAAATACTTTGAGTTGAGTCTAGGCCACTTACTTGGATAAATGCTACAAATTTCTAGCTGCCTACAGTCATCCAACTTGGTTCTCCAAATCCTTCAATTATAATTCACAGTGATTTCAACTTCTTTGAGGTCGTATTTATCAAATTTCGGGACACTTCATCCAACCTTGGTTCATAAATGGCACTCGCACTACCTTTATGATCAAGTTCTTCATTAATAGCAATAGTCTCATCAATTTTTTGTTAGTCACATCAATCGGACTAATCATCATTTCATAACTATCGAAGAGACTTTTAATTAAAATGCTCATTGTTTCTTCAATATGTCGGTATGGCAGTGTTTTTCCCTTCCCTTCTGTTGTTTACCGCACTGCTGCCTTGCTCAAGGCTTCTTGCTATACGGTTGTAGTGTATACCACTCTACCGCATATATTTCCCACCTTCCTAACAGTATAGCAATGTATGCTTTTGATCATTACTTGAAGAGTTTCGATGAGACAATCTTATTTGTCTTACCGATATCTCAATGTCTCGTCGACATTAGATCTTATGTTCCTTTGTTGTTGGTTTCCGGTGTCGATGAGACAAGTTAATGTCTCTTGCTGATATGCCACTATCTCATCAACAATTACTTCATTATATCCAAGAGTTGCGTTTCTCCAAGCACCTGGAGATATATCTTGTCGATGTGACATAAGTGATTCTCTCCTCGATATGCCCGTATCTTGTTGACATTTCATTGTTTTACATCGTCGATGAGACATATAAATAATTCTCTTCAACATAGGGGTGTCTCATCTACATTTATGATATGTTCTTTGTGCTAATTTCGAAGAGACTTTGGAGGGACTCTCATCGACATAGTGTTGTCTTGGCGATATGTTATGAGCAATCATAGGAGTATTTCAAAGGAGGAATACACTTTGATGTTGTGATCAAGGGTTTTATTTGGAAGCTCATGTGAGGGATTTTATTAAATTTAAGTTATTATGACAGGAATTCTATGCATATGGTGGATGTAAGAGATGCGTGAAAATGGAAGTATGCAAAAATAATTAGGATGGAATTTTGGCTAAAACACAATCCATGTTTAAAAAAGGATGATTCTTATGGCCTAAACTTTGAAATGATTCAGTAATATTATTTGTGTCAATACAAATTACCTATTGCAATATCCTTAAATTGTTCAATCTTTGGTATGAATTGTTGGCAGAAAAAATTAGGATTACTTGGATGCTTCTTCCATTCATTTTGTATCAACATATGTTCATGAAGACACAAAAGTTAATAGTTCAATCAGGTAAAGATTTTGTGATTTTCAAATGAAGAGTAAGGTACATTTTTATTTCTACTACATTACATACATGTGCATAAACAAAATTAGAAGATTGCATTACTAGATTGCACTTATGCAAATGCATATAATATAGGAAAGATTGCACAATATTTTCAAAAATGTAGTCTTTATTGATAATGTAAATGTATGTTGTTCCACACATAATTGAAAAACTATACATTTATAGATACAAAAGAGAAAAATGCACATAAAGAGAAAGGGGACCTGTCATTGCCTCAATGACGAATCATGGTTGCTTTGTTCTGCATCATCTTCAGTCTTCCCGCTTGTCTAAGCCTCCAAGTTGATGTCTTCCTTGCTGATCCTAGGTTCCCTGCATTTGAGTGAGAAGAGTGTTGTTAGAGCAATGAAGGATCACCAGTAAAAATATGTGCATACATCTATAAACATATAATTTGATCATCATGTGCATTCAAATAACTTGCATACCATAGATGTCCAATAAAACAAGAAAGTTATCAAACATATCTATCATATGCTTGGTTTTATCTAACATGTTTTATCATTGTGCAAGTATAGATAAAATTAGGTTGTTGTTTTGTTTATCTAGTTACAACAAGTGGGGTGAAATGTGGCTCCCACAAGGGTTGAGCCCTGCTACCCTATTGTTTCATTTGAGAAGGATAATCACAAGTAAACCATCCATGAATCATTAAAGATCAATCTTTGCAAGGATAGTGGAGTATGTTGGTAAGGGGTAATCTCCTTATTGATAAATATTTATCCTTATTAATAAGAACATTCCACTATCAACATAGCCATGATTTTGAAAAAATTTATCATCAAGGATTCCAAGATAGTTTTCATTAATAGTTTGGTTAAAAGTAAGAAGCCCCAAGCATCATAACAGTCACAAGAATTGAACATGAGGGGTAGTCATGTAGATTAAAATCTTACACAATAGTCATCACTTGCAAAGACAGAGATAGCATGTTTCCACATAACAAATTAAATTGAATGCATGAAAGGTACAATGATGAAGTCCATAATAGTGAATGTTGCTTAAGAGGGATTGAAGGACAACATTTTGTATCAAGGAGAACAAGGTAACCTCAAACTTTGTTGTACCTGAGTATGACAGTACCTGAGCTTCTGGTGTTTCTAGATGGAACCTATAGTAGAAAAGTGTAGTCTCCATCTGAAGGAACCATCTTTGGAGCTCTTCCCTGAAATGAGGGTTGAAAACATTAGAAGAAAAGAAATACCATAATTCTAAAGTAAAAATTTGTATCAAGAAAAATGTTAGAAAGTATAATTAAAAAGACAAATCCTTACAATTAGACCAAACAGATTTATGATTTTATCTTTAGAATGTAGGAACTTTCTCTGTCAGAGCTTCACGACCTGAAATTGGATCTCCAATTGGACCAATAAAATTTATGATTTTATCTTTAGAATATAGGAACTTTCTTTGTTCAATATTCACGACCTCAAATTAGATTAGAAGTTGGATAAGAAAATTTATGATTTTATATTTAGAATGTATAAACTTTCTCTATCGGATATTAAAGATGTCAGGTTGGATCATAAATTGGATAAACAAATTTATGATTTTATCTTTAGAATGTAGGAACTTCCTTTGTCGGATATTTGGAAATTCCTACACACAAGTTTTGCTTTAGAGCGAAAACACCTAGAAGTGTTTCACACTAGCTCAAGGTACAATCCAACCTGGTTATGACACCGATAGCAATCCAATTTTTTTTTAACCTTCCATATAACCCGAACATTGCATCACAATCTATTCTTCTTGTACATGAAAATGCCACATATTAACCCCTTCTAAATAAAACTCAAAATACCATGAAACAATGAGTCCCCTATATTAGTAAGTAAGCAGTCTATAGGGCATAGTTTGATTTTATACAAGGATGCTCATGAAAGGAATCTTCAAGTGAAAGTGAGTGAGTTGTTTGAGATTGTAGCTGATGGTGCAATATCTAGTCTTAAAGGCAGTTAGCAAAGCAGTAAATGTGCAAGAAAATCAAGTTGTACACAACAAACAATTCACAATGTTATCTTGCATAATGCCTTAAGTTTGAAGACAAAAATCTCATTGTATCTTGATGAAAGTAGTGACCTTAATGGTCAATCACTGGAAACCATGATTTTAAAACATGCTATTGTGCTTATGGAGGTAGCGTTTTAAGCAAGGTGGTGAGTGGTGGTTTGGAACAATGGCAGGTATGAAGGATTTGCTTTATATGCATACTATGCAGTCTAGCTTAAGACAACGTCCTTAGAAGAGATTGAAGATGGATTATGGAACTCAAGGGCTACTAGGATAAAGATTAAAGCAAATACTGAGATCTCTTTAAAAGCCACTATCATGAAGATATTAAAGATGTAAAATGAAAAACCCTAGTAGTTGTCCCTACTTAATGAACACAGTGTGAAAGAGGACAATGTGCTAGGGAAGATTTAGGAGATCTCCACATTATCTAACCACAGGAAAATACATCATTTATTTATTTTTTAAAATTAAAATAAATTATTCTAAACCCTACATAAGACACATTGATACTTCAAAAGCATCTAATTTATTTTTTTAATTTAAAAGAAGTCATTCTAAACCCTATATAGGATACATTGATACTTCAAAAGTATCTGAAGGAAATTGAGATTATGCAAACATATGTCAATTAAATACCTGGATTACAAACAGTAGCGCGAAGATTGTAACCCTTGTTGATTAGAGCAGGAATGAGATAAATAGCAATGAATCCTATGCCTCCTATCATGCACATCTCCTTACCATTCTCTGTCATTCTTTACTGAAACACTTCTCCATTTTGGCAGGCTATGCCTAAAAATAAGGTTTCAACAAAGGTTTTATTGTATGTCTATTAAAATGAAAACTCCATTCTAGTGGGCTATGCCTGAAAATAAGATTTCGCCAAAATTTTTATAGTATGTTTATTAGAGTTTTAGAGTATTTTGGCGGGCTATATTCTTGATTCCTTAAATGATTTATTCAAATGGATTGTGACTAACATGATTTGTTGCATTTAGTGTTGTAAATTGTAATGATGCCACGATCACCATACCACCACCATCTCTTATTATACCCACTTTGGTATGGCGTTGTTTTTCCCTTCCCTTCTGTTGTTTACCACACTACTGCCTTGCTCAAGGCTTCTTGTTGCGGGGTTGTGGTGTATACTTCTCTACTGCATATGTTTCTCACCTTCTTGGCAGTATAGCGGTGTATGCTTTTGATCATTACTTGAAGAGTGTCAATGAGACAATCTTATTTGTCTTACTAATATCTCAATGTCTCATCGACATTAGATCTTATGTTCCTCTAATGTTGGTTGTCGATGTTGATGAGACAAGTTAATATATCTTGTCGATATGCCACTATCTCATCGATATTTTCCTTCGGCGGTATTTCTTTATATATCAGTGTAACTCTGCCATGTCAGGGAGACTCGTGATTATCGCTAGGGTATGGCAATGTTTTTCCCTTCCCTTCAGATGTTTACCGCACTACCACCTTGATCAAGGCTTCTTGTTGCAGGGTTGCAGTGTATACTGCTCTATGGCATATGTTTCTTACCTTCCCGGCAGTCTAGCAGTGTATTCTTTTGATTATTACTTGAAGAGTGTCGATGAGACAATCTTATTTGTCTTACTGATATCTCAATGTCTCATCAACATTACTTCGTTATATCCAAGAGTTATGTTTCGCCGAGCACTTGTAGATATACCTTGTTGATGTGACGTAAGTGATTCTCTCCTTGATATGCCTGTATCTTGTTAACATTTCAATGTTTTACATCGTCAATGAGACATATAAATAAGTCTCTTCAACATAGGGGTGTCTAAACCAACGCTAAACCTGAAGCTAAACTTGAAGCTAAAGTCAGAGCTAAAAGTGGTGCTAAACTCAAAGCCAAAGGCAGTGCTAACGATGGCGCCACACTCAAAGCTAATATCGGTGCTAAAGGTGGCACTAATTTCAGCACAAATTAGCGCCTAAATTAGCACCAACTTATCTTGATTGGCGCAAATAAATGTCAAAAATAGCGCCATCCCAATAAATAGCGCCGATCTTTTCAAAAAATTGGCAAAAAATACATTAAAACAGTGGGTGGAAGCAAAAAATGGAGAAAATCACAAGGATTTGTTGTAGTGGATATGACAACGCATGATAAACAAGTGTTGTTATAAAAATTCCTAAAATTCATCCTAATTTAAGGAGCACTATACAAAAGGGGGAGAGATGACATTATCCAATGAGTGGCTTACAAACATGAATGAGAACAAATATTGGGGGAAGCAAATGAAGGCATTATAGGTGGTCATAATTGTGGAGACACTATTGCTCAAAAAATAATACTAGTTGGATTATGGTGGCCCACTATATATAAAGATGCTAAAAATTACACAAAGTCCTATGATATTTTCCAGAGACTACAGAAACCTACTGTTAGAGATGAGATGTCCCTCCATCTCATCTTAGCACAAGTACCATTTGAAAAATGGGCTATTGACTTCATAGGCCCTATTTATCCTCCAAGGAAATTACCAAAGGCTAGATTCATTATCACCAAGGTAGATTACTTAACAAAATTATCCTAAGTTGAATCAACCAAGGATTGCACCGCATATACCGCAACAAGATTCTTCTACCATAATATCGTTACTAGATTTGGATGTCCACTCGATATAACCAGTGACCAAGGGAAACCCTTTGTTAACAAGGTAATCAAGGAATTAGTAGCCAATTTCATGATCACACATAACCACAACACACCATACCACCCACAAGAAAATGAAGCAAGTGAAGCACTAAAAAAAATTATAGGAACTACTCTAACCAAGATGTGTGATGCAAACATGACCAACTAGGACATTAAAATTCATGCGGTAGGTACTCTAGGCATACCACACTACCTAGAAACGAGCCACCACACACACTTCATTTGAACTCTTGTTGGCATGGAAGCTAGTATACCAATAAATTTTATGGTTCATAACCTCCAAACAACACTAACCCTAAGACTCATTGATGATGAGTTGATCAAACACCACCTCGAAGAATAAGAAAAATTAGATGAAGAAAGACAACTAGAAACACATCACCTATGGACCAAAAGATGTCGACATAAAGCATGATACGATCGGAATCTTAGGTCTAAACAATTTAAGGTCAATCGTATGGTCTTACTCTACATAGTAAATTCAAAAAATAGGGTAAACTCAAAGTTATATGGCTAGGCCCTTACCAAATCCATCAAATCCTTGACTTTGGAGCAATATCGCTTAAAACACTAGATGACACCATACTACAAGCCTTTGTCAATGGAGCATGACTCAAACACTATCACATTCCAACAGAGTAGCGTCGACTTAAGGACAAGTTAATATTTTGAAAGGGAGGATGATATTAGCCAAAAAGAGTAACAAAGCAGACATTGCGGACAAAAATATTGTATTTGGGTACAAAGAGCTTGCAAAGCCTAATATTGTAAATATACCATCTAGACTAGAAGTAGCATAGATGGGTCATGTCCCATCTCATGGATATTTGTATCTAGGGAAATATATGAATGACAGAGTAGGTTTGATATGTATAAGAGATAAGAGTATGTAAGTGAGAAGAATATATATAAGAGATTCATATGATTCAATTGTATGTAAATTGTATAAAGGTTATATGTACAAGGAAGGAAGAGATAGGTAGAGTATAAGGGAAGATATATTGTATTATTTTGAATGTCTATTGTGTTCATCTTGTGTTTGAATCAATTGGTGTTTACCCTAAATATATTACTAAGTCTAGGGTATAAACTACAACACTCATAAAGGACTTGGGGCTTAGAACTTCGGTTTGTGTTTCCCCAGATTTCTTACTAACATACATATTAATGCATAAGAGATTTGTAAGGAGTTACACTTGATGCCCAACTTATGAAAAATGTTATGACACATCATAAGGTATCTTTGAATGTAGATAAGGGAGCCAAAATAAAGCACCTAAGTTGGTGAGTGTATTATGGTGAGTTTTTATATAGGTATAAGGAATATGTTTTTGATATAGGAAAAAACAGATTTTGAAGGGACCCGGAACCCTTCATCAAAAAAGAGCAAGGCTGCAGAAAAGACAGCAAGCAGCCAACGAAAAAGACCAGCTCCAAAACAAGACCAATTAAGATTTACATTTAACATTTTTCTTGTGGGAGTGGAGAGTCATGTCGAAAGATGACTGAGAGGATTTATCTTTTTTTCCCTTAACAGTTATAACGAATATGTTATTTATAGCTTGTGGATCCATCATGAGATTTGGGTGTTAGATTTTGACTAAAATTATGGGTGTTGTATATTTTAAGTTTTTTTTTATCTCGTGGTTTTCTAATTACCATTCAATGGTTTTATGTTTTTCTTATCCTATTTATTAGGTTCTTGAGACGGAATTTTCAGTGATTTTTACAAGTACAATTATGTTGTTGAATTACTCTAGATAATTTTTTAGTGATATTATTATAAAGGTTTAGAATTTGCAAGTGTACTATAACCATGTTAATTACTCAACAATACATTAAGTTGCTTTGGAGTGTATTTTTCCTCTTGAAAGAGTTTTCCCACATAGATCATTATGTTATGATATAATCTTTGTATTGTTTTTCTTTTTAACTATATCATTTAAATTAATTTTTGAAGGTACCTCCTCTCATAGATTAGTGTAGGAAGTGTATTTCACACCATTGACCTCTTTCAACTTGAAAGTTAATCTTGTGATAGGTATTTTGGTGCTTAAAGTCGTAGGTTCCCAAATCCTTAAAGCTGGGCCATTTAGATAAGTGTTGGGGGTGTCAAAATTATGGTAAAAGGCCTTCAATTTATGGCTAAGCAAGGACAACAATGGATCCATTCGATAAGGTTGCTTGTAATTCCTTCTTAGATAATTTAGGCTTTGTTAGGTCAAGGGGGTATTCCTTTATGTGTCAAGTTAAATGTAATTATAGAGAGTGATGTGAAAATAAACCCTAAAATAAACCATACATATTGAATAGGAAACTCCCATCTGGCTATCACTAAGTAGATAAGTGACCATGTAAAATATCTATAGATATTGGTTCAATAATCCCCAATGATACAATACACAATTATACATTGATCTACAAAGAAAGCAATAAATCATACATCATTTTTGAGATAAAGTTGATGCATATCACAAAGATTAAGCAATGTTGCTTGTGCTTGCCTTTGTCCATTAAATTACTTTGCACCCAAAGTTGGATGTAGTATCTTTAATGAACTCAAATGCATGTTGTAGAAGTCTTAATAATTGCAAAGGTGACAACCAAAGTATCATTATACAATTCAATAAATGATAAACGATAGAAGTGGTGAACGTTCATGACATATTTGATGCTTTTAATCAAAATAGACACATTGTAATGTTATTAAAAAAAATTGTTATTTTTTATTTTTTCAAATATTTTTCATTAAAGTATAGAGTATAGATGCATGTACAAATAGTCCTTAAACATAAAGCCCCACATAAGAAATAATGTGTCCCGCCATTGATTTCATTCATTCAATTGTCAATTTATTCCTAAGATTTAATGTTATTTTTAACCAGCGAAATTGTTGCACCATTTGTCAATAGGCACGCCAATCAAATGCTAACAACAATTAACTCCTAAGAAGATTTGCACACGACTCCTAAATGGAAAAACCCACCCGAAAAGAAAAAAAACATCTTTATTTAACAATTCAATAAATGATAAACGATAGAACATATTTGATGCTTTTAATCAAAATAGACATATTGTAATGTTATTAATTTTTATTTTGTTATTTTTATTTTTTCAAATATTTTTCATTAAAGTATAGAGTATAGATGTGTGTACAGATAGTCCTTAAACATAAAGCCCCACATAAGAAATAATTTTGTCCCACCATTGATTTCATTCACTCAATTGTCTATCTTTCCTAAGATTTAATGTTATTTTTAACCAGCGGAATTGTTGCACCATTTGTCAGTAGGTGTGCCAATCAAATGTTGACAACAACTGACTCCTAAGAAGATTTACACACGACTCCTAAATGAAAAAATCCACCCAGAAAGAAAAAAAATCTTTATTTAACAATTCAATAAATGATAAACGATAGAACATATGTGATGCTTTTAATCAAAATAGACATATTGTAATGTTATTAATTTTTATTTTGTTATTTTTTATTTTTTCAAATATTTTTCATTAAAGTATAGAGTATAGATGCGTGTACAATAGTCCTTAAACAAAAAGCCCCACATAAGAAATAATGTGTCCCGCCATTGATTTCATTCATTCAATTGTCAATCTATTCCTAAGATTTAATGCTATTTTTAACCAGCAGAAATTGTTGCACCATTTGTCAGTAGGCACGCCAATTAAATGCTAACAACAACTAACTCCTAAATGGAAAAATTCTAGAAGATTTACATGCGATTCCTAAATGAAAAAATCCACCCGAAAAGAAAAAAACATTTTTATTTAACAATTCAATAAATGATAAACGATATAACATATTTGATGCTTTTAATCAAAATAGACATATTATAATGTTATTAATTTTTATTTTGTTATTTTTTATTTTTTCAAATATTTTTATTAAAGTATAGAGTATAGATGTGTGTACAGATAGTCCTTAAACAGAAAGCCTCACATAAGAAATAAGGTGTCCCACCATTAATTTCTTACAGATAGTCCTTAAACAGAAAGCCCTACATAAGAAATAATGTGTCCCACCATTGATTCCATTCATTCAATTGTCTATCTATTTCTAAGATTTAATGCTATTTTTAACCAGCAGAATTGTTAGCACCATTTGTCAGTAGGTGCGCCAATCAAATGCTGACAGCAACTGACTCCGAAATGGAAAAATCATGGAAGATTTACACGCGACTCCTAAATGGAAAAATCCGAAGATTTACAGGCACTCGTAAATGGAATAAATACGGAAAGATTTACAGATTATTTATTAGACGATACGCTATAATTTGTCTCGCGCCAGGAAAAAAACATCTTTCAAGCAGTTGAAACATTGCTCACCTCCCGCCTGAAAACAAATTTTATCTCAAAAGCAACATTTTTTCTCATCGGCATTGTTGACAAGACGACACATTTTGTGCAGAATCTTTGAGGTAAGTCACTTGCCATTTTGTGCAGAATTTTGGGAATTTGTACGCTGTCGGATCATTTTTCCTTGTGGGGTTTTTCATTCTATAAAGTTATCTGTGGATTTATCTATGGTCGTTTTTATATACTGTTGATGCTGACAATGCAATGGATACATAGAGTGAATAGTAGAGATGGATAAAACGTGTTTCTTCCATATTGGAATTCAGGTCTCATTAATATTCTGGTTCAACACCATCATTGAATAGTTAATGTTGGCCTGAATTCATCACCGATCTTTTGAGTTAGAAGAGCAACTTAACCCATTGTTACACTGATTGATTAGTATCAAAATAAAATGACCGGGGCATCTTATGTGAAGAACTGTATTCTGGGAGGGTGTGTTGGGCCAGCATCATCAATTATATGGAAAAAGTTTACCAAACGCACTGCAGTTTATAAGATACCCGACTGCAGTCTAAAAAAAAGAAGGAATCAATCATCTATTGTTGACCCTTAGGCTAAAAATCCACATTGACAACATTACTTGTGGGTAACAAATTTAGGGCTTTCGCTATCCCTTTAAGTTCCTCAATAAAACAAGTCTAGTGATAAACTTGGTGGAGACTTTCAGTGGGTTTCGATTCTTTCAAGAGGATACACATTTTAAGATTTAATGCCTCGTAAAACAAGCTTACACAAGTTGACACTTCAGGCCTTACTAACGTTCAGAGAATTAGCAAGTGAGTTTTGTGTTGAACAATATCTCACTTAACTATTTCAATAGCCATTTTAGTTTTTCCAATTCTTCGTAAAAACATTGGAGGTATTGATTATTATCAAGATGGACTGGGGTAACCTTACTATATTGATGGGATCTTCACATGAGCCAATAGAGTTGCCACCTTAGAGATTGAGTAAGCAAGGAGAGGTCATGGTCAATATTTGAAAGGAGTAGCAAATGTTTATGATCATGCCAATCTAAATGCCACCTTAGAGATTGAGGAAACCTTGGAGAACTGAACCAATCTTTGATTATAGAATATGGTTGGATTTGGTACAATAATAAAACTTCGATAATGGAAATGGTGTATAGGATAGTGGCACCTTCAATTAATTCCAAGTAACACCACCATTCGTTGCCTGTCAAAATAAATGGTGTATAGGATAACACCTTCAATTCATCCCCTTATGCTTTACATACATATGGAAGTCTCTAAGAGTCTACCTTCTACCACATAAGTTAAATTTGAATCAATAGTGAACTTCTTTAAACAAACTTTTTTGGATGTCATAAAGAGATTGAGCCATTGGTTGATTCTTTGTTAAGATGGAGTTTTATTTCTATACTTTAATCTAGAGTTTGAAGTTTATGAATTTCACTTATTGAAAAACAAACTTAAAATTGAAAACTAATGTTAACACTACAACTTATTTCTTAAGCACTTGAAAATAAACTACCATATGCAAGAAAAAATCATGGGAACATCCCTATTCACTAGTATTATAAAATAACTTCCTTGCTTAATTATCTTACTCCATGCAATCTACTTTAAAGCTATGATAGACCAAACAAATGCCAAAAGTAAGATAGATGTTCCTAATTTATTGATTTTTTAGAAAGATTTTGATTTATTAAATCATTATTCTTATGATTTCTTATTGGCCTATCATTCAAAGAAGCTTTTTTTTGGATGTTCTGAAGAGATTGTACTACTGATTAATTCTTTGTTGAGTTGGAGTCTTATTTTTAAATTTTAATTTGAAATTTGAAGTGTATGACTTCTACATTGGATTAGAATGTTTCTCACCCCTTGAATAGTTTAGTTGGATTTTTTTAAATTACATATTATTTGCTAAATGGTCATGCATCATTTTTTTTTGTTATACATTGATTTTGCAAAGGATAACACTTGTTTAAAATGGAGCCACTACTTATGAACTCTAACATTCATGCATCCATTTCAATATTTGATGTTTCTAAGCCTCATTCCATCTTTTCAATCACGTGAGATCTGTCTCTAAATTGTTAATCAAATTTCTTGTTTCCACACCATGAATTCATAGATTCTTAATTAAAACAAAGTGTGAAAAGTCACATTACACATACTAATGTCATATATATGAGAATTAGTGATTCTAATTAATAAAGAAAAATTATAAGTTATCAAGTTTATAACTCTAGTTTCTTTCTCATGATCCTAATATCATTAGCTTGGTCCTAGATTGTGTTATTCATTTATAGTTTACCATAATCAAGATTTTAAGTTACCACCTCTTATTTACTTGACACAAGTTTACAGTTTTTATAATTGAGTATTGGAACTTTCCTCCATATAATTCCTTTGTCTAAATTTTACTAGTTCACTATAATTCATACACACACACATATATGCATGCATGTATATACATATATATACATATATATGTAACTCATTTATATATTTGTATGTATGTATGTATGCACATAAACACATTAATGAGTTAAATAGATTATCATCACACAAACAAATGAATTAGGGTTTCCTACTTAAGTGATGGTGAATCTATTTTGTTGAAGAGGCGATGATGAATCTAATTTATAATTTCCTCTTTACTTGTTTAATTAGTGTTTAGTCTAGGTTTTATTGTTGTATACAACTTCTACAAACCAAATTAATTCAATCCTAATGCCTTGATTATTTTGAAAGAAAAAGCTCTAGTAAATCACATTTTAATTTAATGTTCTTAATATTTATTCTTAGTTTGACACAAATTGTTTACATGAAATGAGGTAGGTTTGAGTGGTTGATTTCATTATACTGTAATCCCCAATAACATGCCTACATATTTATATGTGCAAAATCAAGCATGGTGTAATTCTCCTAGAGACTTTATTATTTTTTATCAATTTTGACTAAATAATTGACATAATTAAAGTTCTAGGAAGAGATATTTTTTAAAGATTGATCAAGATGCTAGTTTTTGTGATCATCCCATAAACTTAGAAAAATAAAATAATAAAATATAATTTTAGTTTGTTAAAAAATCATATAATTAAGTTTTTAAATATAATAAGTTGGATTTGTTTTTGGATTGTGTCCAAGGAGAACTATTGCTCACTCATAAGCTTGTAATCTTAAAACAAAATGGATCTCAAACCCTCCAAACACAATTACAAAAGGAAAAAAATCACATCTTAGGTGTTTTTAGTTCCTTTTTCCTCTCAACAAATGTGATACTTAAAAATGTTATATTGTTAAAGATGTTTTCCTTAAAATCACTTAAGATTGTTATGGACCTACAATAAGCCCACCTTATAATCACTTAAGATTATTACATATTAAAGAAACCTTTCTTAAAATATTTTGAAATTGTTAAGTACTAAAATACTGAATCTTAAAATTATGACTATGACATAAGAGGGATCCAAAGATTTATCAACTACCTTTAATCACCCAACATATTATGATCTTTCATATACATAGGTTTCAATTTCTTTCATACAATCTAGATAGGGATAAAGTATTTTTTAAAGGAAAAGGAAATGACCTAATCATATCATACACGGGTTCTAGATATTATTAGACATGTTATAAGTACGATTGTAATGTTCTTTTATAAATGTTTAATTGCAAATAAAAATGAACCCATTTTATATTAAAAAATCTTTTCCTCCACACAAGAACTTTATTTCAAGGCATCAAACAAATTTGGAAGAAAATAAAAAATAAATATAACAAAAAATTTAAAAAGAGAGGTAGAAGTTTTTTTTTTTTTTGATAAAATGCCATAGGCCTATATATATTATATATTGATTGCACTATGGGATCTACATTTAGTGCTAGTTGGGCTCAACAACATATAATTTGATTAAGCCTTCTCAAATTGAATGACCCGTAATCAAACACTTTAGCTTTTTTTGACATATTTTAAAAAGAGAGGTAGAAGTTATTGATTGAACTATAGGATCTACATTTAGTGCTAGTTGGGCTCAACAACATATAATTTGTTTTTAAGCCTTCTCAAATTGAATGACCTGTAATCAAACACTTTAAATTTTTTTTTACATAGTTTTAGATTCTCTTTTAATTTTACCTTCTCATAAGTTGAAGCCATGAAAATTGATTAATTTTGTTATGATATTTAGCATGACAAGCAATTTGTAGTTCAATGTAGGCTACTATTTGACAATGAAGGGATGCATGGTGTGTGTGGAGTAGCTTATTTTAAATACTTTGGTGACGAGTTATTGATTACTATTTTTTTCACTTAGATTATTTTTTTCTTTAATCTTGACAAAGGCATACAACGGAGCTCGTAATTTTGATAGAGTTTTTTTAATTTTGCATGGTTTATGTTGATAGGTATATGTAATCACTCTCTTGATTGAGTTTTAGTTTATGACTTGGTTTTCCTAACCTTAATTTATATGTTGTTATTATACAAAGATTTGTTAGGTTTATATAGTATAGAAATGAGAGGTTTCTCGTTTGTTGATTATCATTTTTTTTAGTTAATTAGCATGTGCTTTATTTCTTTGGGTTTAAGTGTGGCTCGCAATTGTCAATTGTTGGTAAAGGTCACAGTTTTCGTATCACTTTTTCTTATTTGTGATAGGTGCGATATAATTGTTTCTTGATTTGGATGAGTTTAAATTTTGTAAAGTATGGCTTCGTTGTAGCAGTTAGCATTTATCTTTAAAAAAAATGTAATGTTAGTTTAATGTTATTAATCTTTCTTATTTCTTATGTTGGCACTTTGTTTCCTCCACTAATTATAAATAGTCACTAACTTGATTCTTGGTTTTTTAGTTTATTAGCATCTATTATTTTCTTGGATCTTGACAACCACTTGGTTCTCAGTGATCAATGTAGCTCATAGTTTTGATGTTTTTTTCAGCAATTGTCAAGTGTGTGTCGATGGGGATAATATAGTTATTTTTAGATTTGGATGAGTTCAAATTTTGGTTTATGCCTTTATTTTACTAGTCAATTTTTATTGTCTAAAACTTGAAAAAACTAGAAAATGTATGTAGACCTAGGAATATATATAAATAAAATACTGACAAAATAAAATGGATGAGAAATTAGACAAAAAAGTATTCAATAATTTTTTATTGTCTAACTATCTAAACTTATTTAGACAATTACTAATTTATATTGTCTGACTATTTCAATTAGCACTCAAAAAAAATTTAAATGGTCTAAAAAATTAAAAAAGATTTTTGCAAGGCAAAGGACTAGCAATTTTTTGGCAATTACAAGTTGTGTTCACATTAAGAATAGCCTATTGGAAAAAATATTATCCTACTACACCAAGCATTGTGTACAATAGTGTTACATCCCACCTTAATGTGCAAGGTTAATTGTGGTAAAACTACCATTTGTGTTGTACATTGGGCAACTTGTTTAGGTTTTGCTTTAGTGAGCTTGTTCCTTTCTACAAGTTTAAAATTTTCAAGAACCAAGATTTGACTTGGTAAGGTCTTGAGTTTTTTTCTCAAGTTGAGTCAATTGTCCATGATATTATATCCTATTTTCATAGAATACCACACCTATTTGTTGTGAAATTTGTGAATTCGCCATCCTTTTATGTGTTAAGTAAAAACTCAACATTACTTTTGAGTGATCAAATTTGTAGAAGGTTGTTCAACTTTTATCTGTCACTTCTATCTCCGAAGAGAGTAAAAATTGGAGAACCCAAGCTAATTATGCCTATAAATAACCCAAAAATATACTACCTATATCACATGACCTAAAATTTGGATAATATAGGTTTGTTGCACCCATGAGTAACCCAAAAGTGTGCTAAGCATGCATTGAATGACCTAATTTTCTTTAAAGTTAAACATATATGAACTTGTGTATAGAAATGCACAACTCAATGATACCCTCCAAGGTTTTCACCATGAATCTCCTAAGCCATCCTTTCAAATTTACAACTTAATGGGAAGAGTTTGTAAGCTACCATTTCACATTTTTAACTTACAATTCAAGTAAAAAAATATTAAATCAATAAGAGGCACTATCAATAGCCTCACATAATTTGTATCGAGTTGCATATTTGATGGTTCTAATGTGCGCATTGTCAATGTCCCAATTAGACTAGGAAATCTTAGATACTTGGAGTGCATAATTATCTTTTGTGGGAATTAAGTGCACCTCTATAATTCTCTTGAAGCTTGTTATTAATTAGCACAATTATCAACAATATCTACATTTTTAAGTTCATCATCAACTAGATTGACAACAACATGATCCACATCATAAGTAGATAAGTTCAACAAGCTTCTATACCAATACTCAAAACTAATATTTGTAATGTTGAATTTATTATCAATTCAATAACATCCACATTAAGATTTGACAACCTATTATTTGAAATGGTGGATTCAATAACATCCACATGATTTTGACAATAAGCGAGCCTTAGTTTGCTATTTAAAATTATATATCCATCCAAAATGTATGTCTCATTGATTTTGAAGGTAGATCTCTTACACAACATCATTTTACATAATGTATGTTTTAACCACATGATAGACAAGGATGTAAATCAAAATAATCACTAGAGGTATGACCTCGACATCTTGTTTGAACTTGATGAGTTTTAATGCATGTCAATTTCAATTGACTTAGGAAATTGTCAATTTCATAGGGTTGACCAAAAAGTGAACTCAACTTGAATGTTGTTCATAAACCTTCAGGTACAAATTTTGATAGGTTTAGAATATTCTAGTATATGAAAATTCATAACACCTATATAAGTTGGACCTATAAGATGTTTACTGGATTTTATTATCTCCCAAACTCACACAATAAGTGGAGATTCAAAAATAGCAAGACTAATAAGTATAGTACCCATGATAGGTTTTTACAATACACTTTGATTTAGACATAACATTATTCTATGACATAGGAGGGGAATAATGCATTTCTTAAAAGACCGTTTATCTTTTTCTACCCTTTGAATTATATTGCTTATTAAAATAGCATGTGGAAATGATTTGTCTTATCAATATCACCAACATAGAAAAAACAATTAAATTAAATTAAATGTCGAAATTTACATCTTATGATAGTAATAAATGGGTAATGGAGAAAACAAAAATGAAAAATAACAATGTTCTTACATCATTATTACAACTATGTTAGATGGGAGATGAACTAGTTCAATCATGACAAATTGAACTAGACAATATAAACTTATAGTTTTAATTTGAAACGCCCCACATTATAAGAGATGACAATAATAAAAAAATACCCCCAATTTAAGATTGGATATGTAAAGCCGCGAACCAAAACGTATATATAGTCTGACGAGCCGAGGATGAAAATCGACCCAGAAATCCTTGTCAACTGAACACGAGCCACGAGCGGAATTCTGTGACCCAAAATGATTTTCACAATTAAGCGCTAGGGCACACTGGCCTTTCAGGCGAGGACTGCAAAATGCAAGGAAATGGGCATGGTTTTGTTGGTTAGAGCAAGCGGATTGTTGCAGGAGGTGCGTGAGTACTGCAGGCAGGCACTCATTTGGCAGATGCTATTGCCCGAGCCAAGTTACTCGACATTGATCTCCACATGCAATTGCGACCTTATTTGCAAAACATGGTGCCTCTTCCTGGCATCTTCAATCCTGAGTTTTAGCTGCAAACCAAGGCGTAAGGGCAAATAATACCATCACAGATTCAAAGAAGGAACAGGTGCAGCAAATTGTCTAAGAAATTAAGGAGTTCAAGGAAAAAAACGAAGGCGGACAAAGTAGTTGTTCTCTGGACTACCAATACAGAATAATACAACACTGTTATGGTGGTGCTGAATGACACAATGGAGACTCTGCTGGCATCTCCAGCAAGGGACTATTACATTTACTCCAATTTCTTTTCAATAAATCTGTAGCTTACTAGAAATATGCTTTTTTCCACAATAAAATTAGAAATTATTAATAAAGGTTCAAAGTACGAATTGCATGTATTAAAAAATTTACAGTATAAACTTTCACTTCTTCTTCCTCCTCCTTCGACTTTGCTCTGGTATTATTTTAGGCCTGGGAATGAAATGCAAAGAAAAGATTAACAAAATGCAATGGACAGGAAATTAGACAATAGAGAAGTATTCAATGAAGCTTTTATACCATTCGCATAAAATGAACATATTTATGAAGATGAAATGAGAAATATAAAATATAAAATATTATTCTATTACGCTTAGGATTTTGTACAATAGTGTTACAATGCAATCTTTGTTTTGTGATGCCAACTATTTTAGTGTGGTGCCCTAACACTCAGAAAGGCAAGATGCTCATGTAGTGATGCACAATTTTTTAAGTCGGCAATTTTTTTTTTTTGGTTGACCTTTACTGCCTCTTATAGTTCTTAGTGGCTGATGGAGCTCGTAGTTCAGTTTGTAGGGTGTGTTGGTAGTTGTAATGTAGACACTCTATGATTTGGATGAGGTTAAAGTCTTGGTGTATGACTTGGTTGTAATCATTTGTAATGTCTCTAACGGGAATATTAATTTGCTTCTCTAAATTTTCAAAATCAAACATACCTAACACTTTTTAATCATTGTGATTCTAGTGTGGGTAGGGTGAGAGTATAATATAGCTGGAATGTGAACAATAAGCAATATAAAAATGTAGATCTTGGCAAGCCACACCATCCAATTTTCATTACAATGTCAATGAAAACATTAATGAGAGATCTGGTATAAAACCTTCGAGTATTCACTTACAACATTAATGCAAAATACTATCTGGTGGCTTTGCCTTCTAGATTGAAACAACTCTAATCAAATTGGTGCAGAACCATCAAATTTTTACATTAAATCATTAGGATATTGAAATGAAGCAGCAAGCTCTCATTTAAACAATGAAAATATTAATAATACAATCGAGGTAATCCTTTGAATAACGATCGTATGAAGAAATGACAATTCCCGATGTATACGTCCAATTGTAGAGACTAACCAACAACCAACCAATTGGTATAACTGATATTAAATGATGTAGTCTTTGTATCATATGCCTAGTATTGCAATCTTTAAGTGGCTGCTCAAAATACTAATAATGATGTATCAAATATGTTGGGAAAGGTGTCTCAACCTTGTTCCTAATGTTAAGATTATAAAAAATGCAATTTTTTACATAAAATTGAAAAACTCAATTTCTAAGCTAGAGAGTTGGTTTTTGGCCAAAATAAATATTCTTGGTTGTTTGGCATTGCCTATGGGGTTGCTTGTTGTGTAGATTTCTTTGAGCTCTTTAATTTTTGAAAAAGAGGTCCAATCAGCCCACTGGATCAAAAATTATGGTCTCTAGAAGTTTGCATAGAAAATGTAAAAAGTTGTTGGACACATAAAAGAGTTGTTACGGGGAGCTACATTTGTTGACCAGCCTATGATAAATGTTATGAACCATCATAAGACATTTGATTGGGGATAATATTGGGTGCCACTTTTTGGGTGGTTTTAGCTCATGGTTTTCTAATTACTCTTTGATATTGTCATGTATTATATCTCCTATCTATTAGGTGCTTGAGATGAAGGTTGTGTGTATGTTTTGTAGATATTGTTAAGTTGTCAAAATTCCTCAGATCTCTAGTTGGTGATACTCCTATGAAGGCTTGCTCTACAAGAGTATTGTAACTGTGGTTTATTGAATAATACATTTGGGTTGCTTTTAAGTGTGGAGTTTTTCTCCCAAAAATGTTTTCCCCACATGCACCTATGTTATGGTATATTGTTTCTTTTTTATAAATGTGTTTTTACTTTCTGTAATTGTTAAAAGATTGAGATTTGCACAATACTCTCCATAAAATATTAGTGTAGGAAGTGTTTCTACATACCTCGCTTCCTTTCAAAATGTGCAGAATTTTCCCAAACTAAAACAACAGTGTTTATAGACTCAAATGGGTGTCCAAATATCACTAAAAATACTGCAAAAAATGAACAGCTATAACCATAAAGGTACGGCCTCGTCTACAAATGGTGTAGCTGAAAGTAACACCTAGAACATTGCACCAAACTCCATCACATTTATTAGAAATGGTATATCTGGTATTACAGCCCATAATCACAACCAAATGTGCAGCGATTTCTTCCCAAATTGGCATGGCCAAGTCTAAAGGATGACGTGGTAGCAAACATTAATACAATGATGCAATTCCATGTATGCAGCAAGTTGAAGGAGCATATACAGCATATATAAAGAGCAACAACTAAATGATAAATGCAAATAATTGATTTCATACTAGGTGGCTAGGGTTAAAAAGGCCGAAATAGTATATATTGCCTAGTGATGATGCCTCAATAATTTCTCAAATGATCCACATACAAATCTATAAAATATATTGCTCTCACAATGGTACAATCATACTATTGATATTATAATAGCAATGATTCAAAACTTTTTAAACGAGTAAATATTCAATAACTTCATCAATTTGAAATCCACAAAAATTAGAAATCTTTGTTCAACTACTTCCATTGGAAAAATGCGAACATTCAACACTAATAAAACTTTCAAATCTGGAACTCCAATCTTTTCAGCGACGAATGACCTCTGAATGGAATCACTTCAAAGGAGATCAGGGTTTTCGTCCCCAAATTCAATTTCTAAGATAATCCCTAGATGGAATTACTCAATGAATAGAAGAGCTTTCGTTCTCAAATCCAATTTTCCAAAGGATTTCATCTTAGGGAAAAAAAAAATGAACACAAGGGTTCAATCTTAGAAATGGGGGATTGTTATTAAACAATGGATGATTCTTCTCTCTACCGAACTCCTTTTATAACATTTTGAGGTGAATTTTATATTATTTTCTCTATTTTTCCTTTCCCTCCAAAACTTAATTTGTCTTTATAAAATTTTAATAGTAAAACATAAGCTGTCTTTTAGGAATATAACATAAATCACTTTTTGGACAACTTAAATCATTAAATAATTTATCTTATAACACCTCAAGAGCCTATGGAAATTAAACATAATAGGTTAAAGTGTTTTTGAAAATATTTTCCTAAAAAAGAGGACATGAAATCATTGTTTCATCTTCCAAAACAATCATCAGTATTAGTCAACTATTGGTTATTGTTCTATTTTCCTTGAAATTATTTTAGTTTCAACATGTTACAAAGGGAAGGTGCCCATCTGGTGACTCCAATTTTTCGAATAGTTTGGTGATACTTTCATTCTTTCGACTTGTTGTCTATGGCTGTTTAGTCTTGTAATTTTGATAAAGGGTGTTTTGTACTGATTGTGTTTATACTGATAGGTACTATGTAGTTGCATTGTAATGAGTTTGAGTTTTGCTTTAGGACTTAGTTGCACCCATTGTTTTTATCTTTTAATATAATTGCCAATATCAATGTATTGCCTAATAAGTAATAAGTGGAGACTTCGGGTATGTGTACTAGTATGTGGACAGGTACAACATTTAAAGTACAGTATACGAGTAAATGAATAAGGTTATGGTTATAACCTATGTTACCAATCTGAACCCTAGATAGCTCGGGTCCTGATCCGATCCAACCTAGGTGCATGGTCCAGATCTAGTCCCCTACAAGTTTGGGCAGGGTCCCGCCCACAATTGTGGATCCTTCTTGGGCAAACTCGGGGAGAATTTGGGCGGATTCCACAAAAAACGGGTGAATTACGCCTTTTTTGACTTTTTTTACTCTAAAAAGTGTCATTTGCTCCCCAAACCTTAAAATGATGTCCTCCATGAAGGTTTTTGTGGCTTTGGTCTTAATTTGGGTCTTATTGTGAATGCAAAATGATGTACACTATGAAGTTGCCCCTTGAACCCGTTAGGGGCACCGCCCATCATCCAATTAGACAATCTTCCCTAATGCTTACCTGCAAGGAGAAATGTAGCAATATAATTAATTTTAATATATGATATATATCATGACATTCGAGTTTGACTATTTGACATTCTAATGTTTTTTGTTTTTATGGTGGTTTTGTTTATTATACAACATATGATGCTGTGTGGTATTTTGAACTTAATTACTGTGTATTTTGAACTTAATTACTGTTGTAAATATGTATATATTTCTGATTTTTATATGTTTTTGTATGGACGAACCCAACCTCAAATTTTTTTGACCAAACCCTCAAACCCGAACCTGAACCGATAACTTAGGTTATAACATATTACTATAATCACCAAAAGATGTGGGTATGGGGATGGGCATACAGTCCTCCCTAAAGATATTTGAGTTTCCTACTGACTATTCTTTTTTGTTATTATTCATTTTCTTATGGTGGAATTCTTTTATTTCTTGAACTGGTGAGAAAGGGAACATGTTCGCCTATGTTGCCTGTGTTAATTGGCATGATTCTCTTTATCTGAAGGCAGATGATTCAGACAGCTGTTGGAGACTGCTGAAGGTAATAATGTCGATTGTCTTTGTTATTTGTCATTTGTATGTTGATAAGTCTAATATTTGTCGACTGATTTTGATGAGTTTTGGTGTATGACATGGTTGTACCCATTCTTTTATCTTCCAAAAAAATTGTCATTGCTAGTTTACTGTTGGTATTATTCACTTTTCTTCTGGTAGCATTTTTTATACTCCTCATGAGAAAGGGACATTGCACACTTTGTGAAATCAGCAACTGTTTTCTTTTATTGCTTTTAGAACCTACATGCTTCTTAAAGCTGTCTCCTGGAGCTCATAATTTTGATATAGGGTCTTTGGTATTTCATTGGTATCCTGATAGGATAGTTTAGCTGTGTTTGGGTTTACATATGCATGCTGAAGAAGGCTGCAAAAGAATGCCTAAATTGGCGTTTATCATACTAAATGTGAAGCTTCTGTGGTGTAGAGAGCGGAAAACTTTTTTGAATGAAGCTATATTCAAATTAGATAGATATCGTAGACCAATGTTTTCAAGAAAGAGGTCTCGAATAGAGCTGCCAGCACCTCTTCCAAATAAACAAGTTTGCACCTCAATGATGGATATGCGGGTTTGTATCAGAAGAAGAATACTTTTTTATCCTTACATTTTTCTGTTTCACTGCATTTTCCTGTGTTCATGCTTTTTCCTCATTCAACTCTTGCTAGTTTACTTTATCTGTTGATTGTAGGAGGTCAAGAATTTGGTAAGAAGGTTGAGAAATTTCAGTAAACAACTGTTTTGATTGACTTGATTTTCTATTTTTCAAATTTTCTCTTTTGTATTTCATTCATGCTGTAGATGTTGTTCTTCTTTTGTAGAAGTTTCTAGTGTTTTTGACAGGCACTGCAGCTTGCAATTTATAAAAGAGAAAAGAGAGATGGGTGTTTTGGATTGTTCTTAATAGTATTTTGAACTGGTCCATGCTGCCATGGATGGAAGGACTCTAGTAAAGTCAGTATGCAAAATCTGATCTATTGCTCGATGCTTGATGAATGGTCTCAGGTGAAAGGGTGCCCCAACAATATGCCTACACCATCTATAATGACAGATAGGGAAAGAGATGTATTGAGGTCTGGAAAGGCTGCATGTCAGTTAAAAAACAAAGATCGGACCTTACCAGCTGGAAGTGAAAGCTGGGAAAAGACAAAAATGACAGGAAGATGTTCTGGAATGAAGTCGGATGTTTCTGTCAAGGCAGTAGCAAATAGAATGTTGGATGGACATAGAGATTATAAACAGGGTGTACAGCAGAGGCCCAACACTGAGAGCCGCTCGAGGCCAAGCGAAGGCCATGGCTTCAGGTAGGACTTGTGATCAACTCATTTTAATCTATATTATACAGGATGCTTGTTTATTTATTCTAAAATGTTTATATTCAATGTTAATGGGTCAATATAACAGCATCACAAATATTGATGTTGTCAGAGCTTTAAATTTTGAGTATTGAATTTTTGGGAAAGATAATAAAATAAGCTTTTTCTAGAGGATCTAAAGATCTTGTTCATAGGAAAGATAATAAAAGAAGCCTTTCTAGATAATCTAAAGATCTTGCTCTCAGAAGTTTCAGTTTATTAGTTGAACAGCCTCTGAAGTACAAAAGTTGTTTTACTTTTAGTAATGTAGTTGTTCTCAGTTAGTACATTCAGAAGCTCCTAGATAATCCACTTTAATGCCTTTCACCACTCTTAAGTTAATAATTTTCTGAAGATTATAAAAGTAGCTAATTATTTTTTATTTTGAATTCTTTGTGTACTGCAAATGTTTGGTCATGCATGGATGATAATATACATCCTTATTTTGGATGCATGCTGCCCCTGGTCACATTACAAGAGTTTATCTGACTTTATCAATTACTTTATATAAAATGTACTTTGGAAATTAAGAAACAGCAAAGATAAGTATTACAGAAAATATTTATTTCATTGTGAAAAGAATGGAGACAATTATATTGTGGGATAAAAAGTATATATATGCAATTCCTAGAAAATGGTAGGGGAATGACACATGATGCTATTAAATGACATGAAAACATTAGGGAAATCATACGCTAGAGCAGTTTTTAACTTTTTTGGGATTTCAAGAGTTGAAAGTAAATATTGAAGTCGAAAACAGATTTTAGTTAAGTGAAGAAGTTACTAGTGCATCAACCTATGACTATGTTGTTGTTTAAATTATAGCATGAATTGGTTACCATTTTCAATTTTCACTATTGGAACTTTTTGTTCATGTCATTGATATAGGGAAACCAA
Source organism: Sequoia sempervirens (assembly GCA_007258455.2). Taxonomy (NCBI): domain Eukaryota; kingdom Viridiplantae; phylum Streptophyta; class Pinopsida; order Cupressales; family Cupressaceae; genus Sequoia; species Sequoia sempervirens. The sequence continues at coordinate 367,829 of VDFB02258445.1, forward strand.
GCTAATGATGTTCTAAGTATATATGGAAATGAGTTTTTGAAATGGTGCAGTGCTTAAAACAGTTTGATCAGAAAAACAATGCAAGGCTTACTGTTTTATACCTGCTTTGGTCACACTGGTGAAAACAAGTGGTTTTATATTGCTCCCAATACCATAATCAGATTTGGCTGTTATTAAACTTGTTTTGGTTTCTGTATAACTTGTATCAAATGCTTTTAAAGTCTTAAACACTTGTGTAAAGCTCACTGGGAGATGTATTCCATAATGCTCTCATGTTACTCTGTGAGAACCTTGCAGGACTGGCAACAATTCAAATGCACGGGAACCTCTTCTTTGTGGAGGAGTTTTGATGACTTCAAATCCAAATAGAGGTCAGATCACTGGTGGCTCAAACAGTTGCCAGCGTCCATTTTCAACAAGATCTTCATCAACTCCTATTGCCCAGTGGACCGAGCAAAAGCCACCAAAACATCAACATACAAAAAGAACAAATTTGGTGCCTCCAGTTTCAAATCGTGATGACTTACCAAATTTGGAGTGGTCTTCAATTCCTAAGTCTGTTGCTAAACCTGATTCAACTGAAAACAATGGCCAAGGTCTTCTAAGACGCTCTTCCAACAATAGTGCTTTCCAACAGAGACAATTAAAGACTGAAAATATCTCTTCTTTAGCTGCTTTCTCTGAGAGAAAGGAATCGGAAGCTGGTGACAAGTGCAGGACCAAGAAACAAGAAGATGCAGATGAAAAAATTGCACCTGTTTGTCAAAAGGTGGGATCATTGGTTTTGCCTCTAACAAAGGCAAAAACTGTCATCAAAGAAGAAAGTGGAGATGGTGTCCAGAGGCAACGAAGGAGTGGGAGGGCTAGCACTCGTCTTAGAATGAATGCTCCTCCAAGTGGAAAACTTGAAAATCCTGTAATTACAAAGCAATTAAGAAGCACAAGGCTTGGTACTGATAAAGTAGCATGGTGAGTAGTGTTTTAAATATAGCATTCTAGTTTTGCATGATTAAATACTCAAGAATCCTTGAAAAGAATTGGCTATTATATATACATGAGTGATGGTAGCCTATTGGTATGTTCAGTAAGACAGATCGACATCCAACCAAGAAAACTTCATTGGATCAAAAGCCTGTTACACAGCCAAGGTGTCCAATGTACAGTGGATTGCCAAATTTTACAGGCATGATGTTATTATACTTTGAAAATTGAATTTTTTTTTCGATGAAACTTGAGCATCATTGTTCTATGCTGTCATATGATGTTGACATTTGGCTGGTGATCTTTGTAGGTGATTTGGTTGATGATAGTGAAGAACTCCTGGCAGCTGTAAATGCTGCTATTAATTCAAGTGGTATGATTTCAAGTCTTACTGGATTAAGGATCAGCAAATTGGGAATAATTCAGAATATGGATACATAGTTAGGCCTGAAGTTGAAAATGCTAATTGCGATGATTCATCTTTTCGCTAAATTTCAATTTTTCCTACAGAAAAATAAAAGTTGGATATAAAGATTCTACTTCAATTCCTTCTTTTTTTGCAATAGAGTTAGTTTGATTGAAAATTTTGAGGAATTTTCACCTAATTTCTATAAGGTTTTCTTTGAGGAGAAGAGTCTTACACATTTGCCAAAGTTTCTGAAAATCATCTCGGCTGCATAGAATAATTCTGTTCACAGTTTGTCAGCTTGACCTAGAAGTACTTGTGGCAGACGTTGCATGCTCAGGACCCTTTTGGAAGCAAATGGAACCATATTTTGCATTTCTCACTCAAGACGACCTAGATTTTCTCAAGCACCTGGTAACAACTTCGCCATGCATGACTGCTTCCAGCAAATATATTCAAGGATTCCACTCTGGAAAATTACATAATTATATTGTTTAATATATTCAAGGATTCCACGAGCTTATGTACATGTTATATATGAGTTGGTAGATGCAGGTCAAAGAGGTAGAGGTTGTAGATGCAACTCTGAGAAGTCCTTCTGGCAGTAATCAAACTGGAAAGATGCAAGATTACATCTTTCATTGAACATCTTAGTTTTTATTTTATATGAGATTCTGAGTTTAGCAGACTTTTGAGAGTCTAAAATTTGACTCATTTAATGTATTAAATTATTTACTAAGCGTCAAGGGCTCATGCTGAATGTTGTTCATAGCTGTAGAGGTTTTGCGGGTTTGCAATTGCCTTTGATTTGTTCGTTTTTTTTTCCTAAATTTTGTTATAGCTATCCTTTGATAAACAGTTCCTCTCTTACCAGGTGGATCTTATCTGTAGTACCCTGCCAGCAAATCCAAGTCCAATTATTTTGAGTAATCAAAGAAGTTTGGCAAATGTGTGTGTGAATAATGAGTCCTTGAAGCCTTCTAGCAATTTGAATGCTAAAGAGGACATTGAGAGACCTGGAAAATTTAGACGTTTTGACAGGAGGATTCCACTTTCTGAAAGACTGCTTTCAGCTTTAATTGTTGAAGAAGACTCTGAGAAAACAAACAGAATTTTGTATGATGGACCACAAGATGACTGTGTTCATTGCACAAGTGAGGATTCCCCTTGTGGAAATTGTACTAAGATTGAAAGTGATACTGAAAATGCAGGGAAAGTGGAATTAGAGATAGAGCCAGAAGTGAAGATGAAAAATTGGAGGCATGTAATGTCCCCGTTTTCAGCATGATCATAGTTGACAGTGTGTTAGCCCTTTATTGGACCCTTGTGGGCTAGCCAGTTTGGATAGAGGGTCAGTGGTGCTTTTTGGAGAGTTTGTTTGTTCGTGTTTTCAGTGGACAGTGTTTAGATCACAGTGAGCGTTGGCATTCCAGGAGTTCATCGCTTCTGACGGCACGAGATTATCCTGAGATTTGAGCATATTTACGGGATTTTAAGTGATTAAGTTAATTTATTAACTTAAAACGCCCTTTTAATAAAGTCACATTGACTTTATTTATATTTTTATATCACTTAAATGAAAAAGGAGGATTATAATATTTTAATGACTTTAAATATTATAAAAAGTGCGCCCAACTATTGGAAAGGGATATATTAAAATATTATAATATTTTGAAAACCTAAAATGGGCGTATCTTTATGGAAATGCGTGCTTTGCATAAAGAGGCATTTTTGGCAATAGAAACTCACCTTTTTTATTATTTCGAATTGCCTTGTGCATCTTTTCTCTGAGCATTCTCCTGAGAGCAGGGTTTGATCATTGTGTCCATTGGAGAACGGAAACTCTTCAGTGTTGAGTACGTTTGAGGCTGTGAGAGATCAGCTGAATCCGTACGGTTGAGGGCTTCACACAGAAGTTCTACAGATTTCAGACAGAGCTTTATTTATGCAGTTATTTGTGTTTGGTAATAACTGAGGGGTTCTTGGTGGCGTACTTCTTGCTTTTGGAATTCTTCTTCAGAGATTCATTTGCTTCTTGTTCATGGCCGTACGGCCTACCTTGGTTTTTGTGCCTTGAGAAAGGCGTGTGAAGCAGTTAAGGAAAACGCCTTCTTTTTGAGAGGGTTTTGGCATCCATCATGGGCGGCTAGCTATTTCAGTACTTTGTGACTAATTTCTGAGCTGGAGAAACCTTGTCTGGAGTTGTGGCGTGCATTTATGCCTGTTTTCACCATTTCCAGCTGTAGACCTGGCCAGTTTCTTATTTAAATAATCTGGAGCCTGATTGGTATGTTTATCATTCTTAATCTATCTGTTGGTGTTTAATATTATATTCTGTACTTTCATTCTGAAGAAATAAGATCAAAATCATCTTTTATGAGCAAAAATATGCTGCGCCCCTTCTCTTCTGTCTAATAAGATTTCTTTAAAAAACTAAAAAAACAATTAAAGACTTAAGAATTTGGGGGTTTTGAGCGGAGAGCCAGCAGGGCTCATCACAAGGCATCACATGATGGATTATTTTAATTACAACAGTGATTTTGCTAATGGGCATCAGAATCATATGCCAGAAAATATTTGCAGTGATGATTTCAGGCAAGATATAGTAGTGCACTTAGAGATTTTAGGTTTTAATGCAGAATTTAGAGGCTTGGATGAACAACATACACATGGAGGGCAAAAGAATCAAGGTGAATTACAATCCAGTTGTCAAAATTTTGGATTAATTTCAGGCATTGCTGCATATGACATCCAATCCCAAGAAATGGACCTGGACCAGCGAATTTTGTTGGAATTCCAAAGCATCGGACTATTTCCAGAATCAGTGGTATTTTTCCTAATCTAACATTATTTCTATCATTGTTTATGGGAGTTTTTCTATTATTTTATACTTTAAAATTACTTGCCTTAGGTTTTTTGTTTCCTTGACAATTTTCTTGTAATACACTACGATTTCCCTTTCCCAGCCAGATCTAGCAGAGAGGGAAGATAAGGAAATAAAAAAAGAAATTTGTAAGCTTAAGGATGAGCTCCATCAACAGGTAATTTTCATCAAAATCTCTTACAGTACGTCAATATTCTTCTTATTTCTTGCTTTCCTAAAAGTTGAAATGCCTCACCAAGTTATAAAGAGAGATGGGAAAATTGATATATATAATAGATCCATGAGAAATCAGATAATCCTCTAGACGAAGGACACTTTTCAATGTTGACAATCTGATTGATTTCATTATCCTATACATTAAGTGAATTTTTCTTTTATATATTATGCCAGTTGTTTTTATGATCTTAATCAAGAGAGGTACCATTGGATATTTTCCGTTTGATTATGGTTTATTATTGTAGTTGGTGAAAGTCAGAACAAGTATCTTACCATGCTTTGTTGCCTCTCTAGGTATCCAAAAACAAACGTCTTCTTCACAAACTGGAAAAGGCTGTCATCAAAAGACAGAAAGTTGAAGAAAGGTACATTGATTTATAATCTTGTTTGCTGGCAACAGATGTTTGTTCAAAGACATGGTTATTGAAGATTCTTGTTGTTCAATTTTTGTATGGCGAAGCAGTACTCTGCAATAATAGATAGTTAGGCTTTATCATTTGGTGCAAAGATACGCTTTGTACTGCCTCTACTTTCTATATTTTTTAACACAGTATTGAAGGAAAATTGTGGTGCACCTTAATCATAAGGAATTTTTTTGGTTGGTTTCCAGTTTTTCTAGAGTACCTAATATTTTCTCTTTTGTTGATGTGTTTAGAGAGCGTGAAGTTCTTGCCATAAACAAGCTGGTGGAATCAGCATATAATAGGCACATGGTAAGCTCTCTAAGCTTATCTCAACTACTATTTTGATTTGATATTAGCTATTAGCCTGTTAATGCACAGTGATTGCAGAGATTTTTGCCAACCTTTTCAACATAACCTATAAATGTATTTTTAAGGTTTCAAATCGTATAGAATTAATTGTATGGCACTTTGATGCTTATTCTTTTCTTTGCCCAATGATATAATATATAGATGACCAATTTTGCATTATATAATATTGAGTTTCCAATTCTGGTTCAAGTTCGATGATTCGGTTCTTGGATCAGGCAAAACGTTTTCTGCATAAATATATAAATTCTTATCATCAATTTAATAATATTCATAGAAAATAAAGTAATAAAACTTTCACAATTTAATAAGGGCTCTATTATTAAATTTAATAATAGTCATAGAAGATTATATTGTATGACAATTTTCTTAATAGTCATATGATCATAAATTTAATAATAATCATTCATAGAGCTAACAATATTACCCTAATGTCTCCTTAAAATTACAGCCTCTCTTTGCCTTCCCCGGCACATTCTGCAATGAGGGATTTGCTTCCATCCCTCACCCATAGATTTTTCATCACTAGGTGTGGTAGCTTCTGAGCTTTTGCCAAACAAATTTTCTCCTAGTTTATATGGGGCAAAAATTTGGAATGTAATTTGAAATATTACTCTTGTTTACAATAGCACTCCGGATGGTAATCTCCTTGCCAAATCTAGGGTTTCGTTGAAGGACAAACACAAGTCTCCTACACATGACAACTCAAATGGAACTTCTTTTGCAAAGATTGCAGATGATGTTTCAATGATTATCTCTCCCCATGAGTTTACTAAGCTACGCTGCATTGACTCCAAGGTTTTTTATTTTCCATGTGAAGATTAACCCAATCTACATAGTTCTTGGGTGGCATTAAATTAGTTTCTTGCAGATGTGAGCAGGAAAAAGACTGGATTTGCCTCAAATGAACATCAAAATATTTATTTATTTTGTTAAATCATCAAAATTCACTGGATTCATTTTGAGTTCTGCAATACTTGTGAAATATGGTATTGGTTTGCCCAAATTAGCCCGGATTGAGCCCACAATGAATCTCTTGCCTCCTGAGAGATTCCATGGCTGGATCGACACTGATCACAAAACAGGTTCGAATTGGACTGAGACCTGGCTGCATATCCCACAGATCCAGTAACATAGCACCAAAGTCATCCAGCTACGGACAAACTTGAAATGATAAAACCATAGCGATCTATACTCTGAACTTTTCTAGTAAGTTTAAGTTCTACCATTTCTTGTGCTACCTAAGAGTTCTTGATACCATCTATAGTATTTGAACACTGAAAATTGTGGCAGGGTGTTCCTTATTAAATGATTCTTCTTGCAAATACATCATTCAATAAGGTTCAGGTGACATCTAGTGATTGCTGTTGCAAACTTGGGTTTCTTGTCTGAGTTATTTGCCTGTTAGCAGGGCAGATCTTCTCCCAGTGTCTGTTAGACTATTTTATCTTGACCTCTTGGGATTTCTTTCTATTACAATTTGTATGCTCATGAACTACAAGAGCTTCCATCAAATTTCAATATGTTGCTCTGTGAAGCTTTCTCGGTACCATCAAATAGATTGTGTCCTTAAAAATTGTTCTGCTCATGGTTTTGCTATATGTCTGTATAATTTATTGGCACAGAGCCTATCTTGTGTGTGCTTAAGGAAATTCAAATCTTTTGTGGGGATACATGTTTTTTTGAAGGCCACAGGCAAGCCGGCACCATTTTGACCTTAGAAACTTTCACTGTGAAATCTTAGAATGGTAGTTCTTTCCACTTACCTTATATTGTTCAAATTTTGTACACTGGGTTTCAACCTCATGACCAAGCTCAGGAGTAGAGTATTTGCTACCATCAATTGCTTGAAATAGTTCATTAATGAACTAAACAGTTAAATAGATGTTCAAAGTGTATGCCTAGTATATTTTTCCAAATTTAACCATTCTTCCAATTTCGATATACGCTTGTCCCACCTTTTTAGAACTAAATTGTGATTTATGTGATTTGGGATTTACCTTATGTAATTGTAAAACAATCAATTTTTATGGTTTGATTTTATTTTAGAATGTTTCTATGTTATTTTATTTTTGTTTTTACCTAGAAAGTTGTATACAGTAAGCGTGCATGGTTTGGAGACTTGTAATGTCCCTACTTGGGAAATTCCTAATTTTAGGCCTAATATTAATAACTAAAACTGATATTAGTAGTAACAAGTATCAACTTTATGATAATATTCAAATCCACACATAAAACATTATAATATTGAGATTAACAAATCATAGCTAAAACATCATAATATTTATATTAAAGTTCATAGCATCATTAATATTTGAATCACCACATTATAGCATATTCCTTATAGCAAATCACCTCATGTATTTATGGGAAATGCTTGCACAAACGTTAATCTCAAGGCTAGTCATCCTTGTATTGCAAGAGCATGGAAGGTGGGCCACTCTTCCATCCCTCAGTCCACCTTGGAGGCTGGTCATCCTCCTTGATCAAGCCCAAGAGCATGGAAGGTCAGTCTTCCATTCCACCTCCTAGCCCACGAGCATGGAAAGTTGGCCATCCATTCCATCTCAAGGTAGCGTACTTGATAAGAGCATGAAGGCTGGTCTTCTTTCACCTCTCATGAACTTGGAAGGCTGAACGGCCTTCCTATTTGCAAGACACTACACAAATTCAAGATATGAAAATTTTACTCTTAATGAAATGACAATTTTACTCTTAAATGGCTGCCACCAATTATATTTCAGAATATTATTACCAATGGTTGTTCTCAATCTCTATTCCAAAAAGATGCCGTATTATTCTTATGCTTACTTTTCCTTTTTACAACTTGATTGATATGCTAAATTCATATTTGAATGTGTGTTACTTGGATGTTTTGATGATTGAATGTTTTGATGATTGAATGATTTGATGATCGAATGATTTGATATATGAATGTATTGATAGACTTATTGCTGTTTGCTTGATCAATCTTTTTGATATTTTGATTGCTTAATTTCTTGATGGATAGATGAGTGATGATTGCTGATTGAATGTCAATGAACTGATTTACCCTTTATATCCATTTCCTGAATGAGTCACCACCCTTCACAATAAATGAGTCACCACCCTTCATAATAATTGAGTCACCACCCTTCATTGTTGCCTTTTGAGAATAATAATTTTATTTCCAAATTGATTGATTGATTTATTCCCAATTGATGTTTTCTCCACAAGAAAATGATCTCCCTTTTATATATTATTATTGAGGGAGTCACAACCTTTCATATTAGGAGTCGCAATCTTTCACATTAGGAGTCACATAATATTTATTTTCAATTGATTGATTGAATGATGTTATATCTTCCCTTCTCAAATGAAATACTCTCCCTCTTATACTTTCAAGTTTGAGGGAGACACACATCTTCATTATTTCTGCCTTTCTGGAAGAGTCACAACTATTCCCCTTAATCACTGGCCTAAAACCATTTTACTTTAATTTTAATTAAATATCTTTCATTCAAGGAAATAGCTGCCCTTGTTTATTCTTATAATCTTAATTGGTCCCCTTATTAGAATCGCTGTCCATGTTTAAGTGCTGTGATTTGTTTCTTTCTTTGACGGGGGCATTACAAGACTGGACAGACTCTCACATTTCAAGAAAACATATCATAAATTAAAACTAAATGTATTGTCATTTAGATATGTTTCAATTCTAGCTCATCCCTCGTAGCTTGCATCCTATCCAGTAGCTAATGATGAAGGCCACATGGTTTTCTCTTTTAAGACCCTGTTTCAGAACCTTATAATTAAATTTGTTAATATCTTAAATGTGACACTGTTAGGCACTACAAAACTGCTTTAAATTTCTACTCATAACAGCATAAAATACTTATATAAAACTATCATGTAGAAATGACTGTTCATTTTTATTACTATGTTTTCATCTGAGGGAACTATTCCTTTTACGGAGATTGCAAGGGACCAATGCATCTGGTCGTAAGGGTGCAGGAAACAAAGTTACAAAGCAAGCTACTCTGGGTTTTGTTAAACGAACACTAGCTAAGTGTAGAATGTTTGAAGAGACTGGCAAGAGCTGCTTTTCAAACGCATCTTTAAAGGAAACAAAGTTCTCAATATCCTCAAAGGAGATGGATAAAAAATTACTTGGTGTTGCTGTCAAAGGTGACACTTCAAATGTGCTTGCTGATAATGCTAATGCTCTCTCAGATATCAAAACATCAGGTGTTGTACATATTTGTGCTGGAATTTTCCATTTCATTCTGGTTTGTAGGGGATAGTCTCTTCCAATGCTTGTTATCCTAATACTAATGGCATAAAAATTATTAATGTAGACATATATTATGAATGGATATTTAATTTAAAGTTCTTTTGCACTAAAAGCTTGCAGCAGAGCCTTGTTACCCTTCTGTAGCCTCAGGAAGTGTATTGTTTAAACGGGCCCAGGTGCTGGATTGAGTGTAACATTACAATTTTAAGTGTAACATAAATGCATTCTTTCATTTTTGTGTTTGCAGCTAATCCTACTGTCCCTTCAGAGCAAGCTGCTTGTATTGTTGCCCAACAAAAACAGAAGCTCAAGAATAGAGATAGGGAATTATACAACACAGTGCAAGGGACAGCTTCTTATCCAGAGCAAACTGTTGTGAAAGATGAGGTGTGGTCAACACGTGTGAAAAAGAGAGAACTTCTACATGAAGAAATTAATGGCAGTAGCATTCTAAGGGGTGCAGCTGCTCTTGGGACTACTATACTTTGGGGGGCTAAAAGAAAGCGCACTGAAAGTGACAGAGAGGGCAAGGTGCAGACCAAAGAGATCTTAACCAGATCTGGTTCCACTAGGAGTGGCCGATCGGGTCTGGGCAATGCCAAGGGTGAGAGGAAAAACAAACTTAAACCAAGGCAAAAGATTGATCGGTTGTCAGCTGCAGCAAATGGCCTTCTTGGCAAGCCAGCTGAAGCACAAAAGCCATCATTGGCTTCAAATTATTGTGAAAAACCTGGTCATAAAATGGCTAAAGTGAAAGATGAATTGCCTGTACCACAGAATTCTATTGTTGATGATGATGGATCCCATGATAATGTCCCCATGGATTTGTCACATTTGCAACTCCCTAATATGGAAGACTTTGATATGGGAGGCCAAGGCCAGGATTTTTTTGCTTGGTTGAACTTTGAGGATGATAGCTTGCCAGATGCTGACAGTGATTACATGGGTCTTGATGTACCAATGGATGATCTAGCAGACCTGAAAATGTTCTGAGAACAAAATGGAGCTGTGGAGCTACTATTGTGTACGACTTCAAACTTGAAGCTGTTTAAAGAAGCAGTTCTGACTTCTTAGAAGGTGAGCACTGACACAAGTTATCGTTTTTTTCAATACTTGTATCATATTAGAATAGTTAAATTCTTTTGAAGATTTCTTGTACAAGTTAGCTATGCAGCTGGGAGCAAAATTGTTATTGGTCATCACAGGAATTGCTCCCATTTAGCAAATTGATGCTGCACCACTTTTGGTTTGATCTGTACAAGCGAGCTTTCCCTAATACCTAAGGTTATGACAAGCATTCCATCCTGGTCATTGCTTTCAAACAAGATCAGGAGGCAGAGTGGATAGTACATTCATACCGTGTCACAAATAATTGTTGATCATGCTTTTTGATATGGCCATCTCTTACAAGCTGCACAATCTGCATGCATTTAAATTCAGATCTTTAGACTTGAAAAATCTTACATTTTGTGTTATGGATCCTGGTCTGGCCTGGGTTCAGAATTCATGTACTGTATCTTTTCTATCTGACTGGTTCTATTTCAGACTGAATTTCTTGAGAAACAGGCTTGGAATTTATCTTTCTGTAGTTGCTACAGATGTTAGTTTTGGTAGTGATTTCCTTCTTTATAACAAATCAGTTTCTGTAACAATTAGGGGAGTCCCGTCACTTTTGAATCCCAAATTCAATGGTAATATTGGTTCAGAAGCTTATGATTCTTCCAATGCATCTAGACCCAACAAGCTTCCAATTTATAGCTTGTTGAAACATGAATTTGCAGTTCATGCATTTATGTCCAATTTTTTAATTTTCAATTTTTCTTCATAAATGTTGCAGTTCTCAGCAATTTCTAAAGATAGAACTGTTCATATGCTCAGATTGATATATAACACTGAATCAGGTGCATCCTCAATTATTCAGGAATGGTTTATTGGGAGCTTATTGATTATCTTCTTGCTTTTGTATATCTATCACACTTTACTTATGTCAGCTGATAATGTAGTTTCTAACTTTCTAGTGCCAATTCATATTGGTTAACCATTAATTTTCTCTATTTATAATTTTAGTGAATACTTTTAAATGCTCTGTTCTAGTTGCTAAAAGGATTCAATGATTCATAAATCAATCTAAGGGGATCAATAAACTTACTTTTACGTTTTGCATAGTAGCATGCAATGTTACATACCTTGCACATTGCAAGCTACAGATCTATACGTTTGAGCAGAAGTACTTGATCTCAGTACACTTCAGCATGGGATTATCACCAGGGTAAGCATGTAACTATATTTTAGGTTTTAGGTTGTTTTGGTTCAGCCATCCATATCAAAATATTTTAATAGATATTCCCTGAGCTTTGCTTGGAACTTAGAACTGCATTATGCCATAGACTCTTTTTGTAAGTTCAGAATGCATTTCTCTACTTCCAAGTCGTGGTTCCTGTTGTAGTTAGATATATATATTCATTTTCTTAAATCTATTTGATTGTGCACAGATGTGGACAGGATATAGAGGCAACACATAGGATTTCTCTGTTATAAACTTCACAAGATGAGACAGGGTGGTGTTCTCATAGATCAGGCATCCCTATTTGCAGTAAGTCGCTGTCAATTACAGATATGGATTGGACAGAAAAATGTGATATTCTACTTCAAAATATATTAACAGAAGAAAACTGAGAAAAATAGTATTCAAGTATTTTAGAATTTAGGCTGTTTTGCTTCAGTCATCCATATCAAAATGTTCTAATATTGATGCACCGAGCTTTTGTTGGAAGATGGGTCTGCAATATGATGTAAATTTTTTTCCAAGTGCTAAATACATTTCTCCTCTTCCAAGTTTTAAGTGGTTCTTTGTTGTAGTTAGATTAATTTATTTTTATACATCTGACCATGGACAAATGTAGGCAGGATGTTGAAGGTGCTGCTTTATGGTTATAAGCTTCACATGATGAGCTCTGGCGTCCTATTACAGATATGAATTGGTTTGAAAAATATGATATTCTTCTGCCAGGTGTATTAACGAAGAGTACTGAGAAAATTAACATTTGAAGGAGCAGCTGGAGTGATTTCTTTCTGAGTTGTAATATTGTGGCTGCCCACTCTTCTGTAATCTATTAAACAATGTTAGGTGTAAATGATGATATTTGTGATTTTTTATTATGAAGGCAACAAGATCGACAATAAGCATCATTGTGTGAATTTGTTTGTAATGTGTTTGCCCCCCTTCCTCCATCTCGTGTTTCCTCATTTCTGATGCTCAGGGATGGAGTATTTTTAGTGTTCTAATGTTCTAATGTGACAGTTTATATATTACAGGACAGTTAATACACACCTATGTGAGTTTATATTACACTGTTATGCCTATATTGCAACGAGTTCTGTTAGCTTCTTCTACTCTTTTAGGGCAGAGAAAAGTTGACATCTCAGCACTTTAAGAACACATTCAATGTTCAAAACACAAACAAATCCTAACGAGATTAGATCCCAAGCATTCCTGCAGGTTGCAAATACTATCCTGTCATCTATGTCTCAAGACCATCTGACAGTTTATATAGTACACGACAGTTAATACACACCTATGTTAGTTGATATTACACTGTTATGCCTGTATTGCAATGAGTTCTCCTAGCTTCTTGAACTTTTTCAGGGCAAAGAAAAAGCGACATCTCAGCACTTTAAGAACACATTCAATGTCCAAAACACAAACAAATCCTAATGCGATTAGACCCCAAGCATTCCTGCAGGTTGCAAATACTTGTGCTTTCTAAGTTCTCTCTCTATTTTAAGCTAACGCTCTGAAAACGATTTAATTATTTTTTTCAGTTTTGTGAAGTGATGTTCTATAAGTGCACAAATTGTTTGAATGTATAGGTTTGGTCCATCTGATTTCAAGGTGATGTGTTCCAATTTCCAGGACTAATATTATCATCTAGACGTATGGAATATCTATTAAGTATGACAAACGCTATTTATTCCAAAACAGTAGAAAATAACAGAATTAGCCTCTGCTAAATGCTGCTACAGAATGAAATTATGAATCATGGCAGGGAAGACTAATTTTGTTTAACATTTCATTTGCCACATTTTTATGGAAGGCTTAGGCTCGTCCATTAATTTAAATGTAAAAGCTGATACAAATTTCTAGTTATATCTTGTTATGTTTCTTAGCTACTTTCGTAAATTCTGTAGTTTGGATCTCGATCGAATGCCATAAAACAGAGACAACTGTTTTTGTCTCTAGAAACTAATCTCTTTGTTTTCTACAAGTGCTTCAATTTAATGCTGGTTTAACTCATCATTGAAGTTCTGAGACAGGCTCTATCACGAGATCAGTAAATGAAAATATACGCACCCCATTAGTCCTAGTCAAGATTATTGGATTATACTAGCAAATTCCACGTGAACTTGTTTACTAACATGACTCCTGGGAGTTGAACTTAGAGTTTAATAGTGTTAATTAAATCTTATATAATCCCTATGATGTTCGAAGTGAAAAAATGGAATTACAGTGAATTGTTTTTTTTTAAAGTAAGTTGCAGAACTGAAGAAGGTTTTGATTTGAGTGGGTAAAATTATTTTTCCAGCAACAAGTGGTTAGAAAAAAGAATATCGCTGAAGTATAGATTAACATTCGAGACCTCTAGAGGAAAATCTAGGCATTGGATTAATCTGAACACACCTTAGCAATGCAATACAAAGTTGAGTATGAACATTATTGTTATTTAATAATTTATATATCTTACTTATGATAATGTAGGAAGTAATTTTGGAATCATCAATATTTATGGAGGCAAATGTATAAGAATTTTTATATCAACATTTTGTATGATATTCCATGATCCATTATTATTTTCTATTTTTAACACAATTCTGATTAGCTACTATTGTGTACATATTCTTATTTTAACAAAATTTGTGTAAATCTTCTTTGCTTTTTATTTTACAATTATCTATAAAAATCTGTTTGGTCTTTTGTTTTCTATTCTTTCCATCTCTTTCTTCCTGTTCAGATGTTTGCAAACTATCAACTTTCCTATTTATCTTGATGATGGATCATAGAATATGATCCAAAACAGTTTTAAAAGAAAACTCACATAATCACATTCAAAAGCATTCATGATTCCAGTAAATATGGATTGGAAATATTATGTCTATGAAGACATAATTTCACCCAAAATTTGAAATTAACTAATCTTTATGACCTAGCTTACAAACCTAAACATTTTGGGTACTTTCATGTTCACTGTGCTCAACTATGAAACAAAAATGATGCTTTAAAAATTGTAAGTCTCATTTCTAACATATATGTGAACAGTTACTATTGTAATTATTTAATATTTGTAGGACATTTGATATTGAAAAGGAAACTAAGTCCACCCTCTCCTAATCTAAGAGGGAGAATAAAATCATTTTTACATAAATTAGTAAATGCACCTGTAGATGCTATTGGATAGATAGGTACATATAAACACTCTTATTGGCTAAGCACTGCACGAAATGACTTTGACAAAAAGAAATATAAATATGTTGTGCTTGGCTAGTAGGACTATTTATATGCGCATATCAACCATCCAATAACACCTATAGGTGTGTTTACCAGTTAAAAGTTTATCTACATGTAAACATAATCATTGTAGAGATGACATATTTTCTCGTCTTGTGAAAATTTTATAGTGTAAATTTTCATCAGTAGTCTCTTGATGAGTTGATAGATGACATAGCATCATGCAAGTCTAAAGAGTGACACCTTTTTTGCGACAATCAAAAGTCTATAGGGTGGTGATCTAAACCATAGATGAAAAACTTGCAAGTAAAAAACTATGGTGAGTCATTCATTGGCAATTTTTTCTAAAACTTGTGATTTTTTTGATAAAAACTCAGCGATAAATTGCTAAACATTTGTGATTTTTCATGAAAAACTTGTGTAATGTTATAAATTTGTTTTCTTCACCTAATGTTAAAACTTTATATGATTTTTGCATTTCAGGTATACAAGTGGTGATGATTGGGGGTGTAGACTGGAATAAGAAAAACTCTAGTGATCTTCTAATGCAGTACTCTCTAATTTGCACGTTTCCAAATAAATGCGGTCTGGAATAAGGAAATATCTTGCAAAATTGCAAGTATTAATTAAATGAGTTGCTCTTTTTATATATTCAGAGGTTGGACTTGTTTTTTGGTCTATCATATGTCATAGACCTCTTACAAAATTGCAAATATTAATTAAATGAGTTGCTCTTTTTATATATTCAGAGGTTGGACTTGTTTTTTTGGTCTACCATATGTCATAGACCAAGAGATCAATAGATAAAATATGACGCAAATTTTAGAGGTTTTCATCCTAGCCATTGAAAATAATTTGGGTCTAATTTGGGACTTCCATTATGATTAAGGGAAATGAATCCCCATTCTAAGGAAGATATTTCACTTTTTAAAAAATAATTTATCAATTACAGTTAAAAAAGGAGGCGCTGCCTATTTAAAGATCATGCTATTTCAAGTCACTGCTAGGTGGTTACTAATAGCTGACACTGCTGACAGTTTCCTTGCTGGGCAATTTAATGATGGCTGGCGACAATCTTCTGAGCCAGAGACGTTTCATTTCAAAGTCTGAACACATATACATATGTGCAGAACTGCGACGAACTGAGAGGAAGTTGGAAGAGTGGGAATGCAAGTATGGTAATAGGGGAGAGAATCTGGTAGTTGAGCATCTTTGCTTTTCAAAATTCAACGTGTAAATTTCAAATCATTCTCAATTTTTTACAGCAGCTTATTTGGCAAGTATTCTGTTTATAACTAAGGTTTCAGGGCCACATCATCAAATATGATGTCACTTCAGCATGCTTTTTGTCAAGGTGCTAAAAAGACTAAAAAAAAAGTGAGACCGATACTTGTGCACTAAATCATGTTTTATTGATGTGCTGATGTGGCATCTTTTTAGATCTAAGGAATACATTTCATTTAATTATGGGTAGTCATCATCAACACTAACAACTTTTAAGTCACAACTATTGGTCCAATATTGTTAAAAATATTGAACATTATATCAACAAATGCTATAACAACTATTGAAACATGCTCAAATAGTGAACATTATATAAGTATGCAAGCATAAAATGTTTACAATAGACTATAAATGAACTATAAATGAACTACAAGTAAGCAAAAGACTAAAGGATTCCCTGCCGCTTAGGGCAATCACAAAGGAAAACTTTGATGCAGGGAAGAGCTTCTTTAAACTTCTGCCATCTTAAATTCAGCTGCAGACCAATTGAACAGAACAGGGCTTAAAGTAATACAGTGGACTCAAACACAAAAACCATTTCAGCACATATAATTTCTGCTAAGATTACAGAGAAGAATCGCAATACAGAGGCAAGAGGTGGTCCATATGTGCTCAAGGCCAGGGCATAGTAGGGTAAAGACATAGCAATAGATTCAATCAAAAAAGCTTTTGATATGCACTCATCTGTCACACCCATTTCGGATGAGGCATTTGACTGCAACACAACCCGCCATTAACACGCCTCCAAAAAAAACAAAACAATACAAACGCACAACACCGCCTCTTCACTTACCATTCGCAACGACATGGCTCAAACAGCTGGCTATGAAAGAGATCGCCGATGCCACACAACCCAACTCGATACAAATCACCTCTGTTCTCAATCAATCTGCGGCGGTGGATATATCTGCTTTTCTTTACCATTCTCTGCTGCTGCAACAAATAACGAAATGAACACCCTTGGAAACGATGGAGCTTGAGTTCTTAGGAAAACGGTCTGGCGAGAGGACGTTGGGTGGTTTCCGCTTTTTGTCTCTTTTCATTATTCTAGTTTAGAGATCTGTACATTTTTAAAAAAATTGGACGATGAAAAATTTAATTTTTGAGGACGAAGATGTAGTTTTAAAGAAAGTTCACATAATACTGGTCTATTCCATAAATTAGAGGTAAATAAATAAATAATATCAATATATAAAATATATTATAGATATCAATGTTACAATGATGTTAATGAATTAATTGTATTAAATTAAATAAATGTCTCAAAAAATTAAAATAATAAAAATATTCAATTAGAAAATTAACATGATGTATAAAATGACATAAGACTATATCTTCAAATACAAGATAAGAGTCAAATGGAACATTTTCTTGTTTTGAGTTGACACAAATGATCATAAGGATAGGTTAAGTGAGTCCCAAATTAAGATTTCAATTTTAAAAGGGATCACTTTTGTGATTGTAGATTTGATCTAGGGTAGAAAGGGTAAAATTGAATATTGAAATTGGCCCCTAGAAATGAATGCATATAGGAATGGAGGAGGTTTGAGTTGTGTGATTCCTTTAAGCTGAAAACATGCCATTTATATGTCTGTTATTGCATAAAAGTCATTCTAATTGAAGTAGGTCCAAAACATAAGGCAAGAGAGCATGGGTAATGTAATCTTCATTATTACAAATATGCATTTAAGAGTTATAGGAGCAAACGAGAAAAATAAAGATTGTAAATTCAATAAAAATATCAAGGGTGATAGTTACTTTTGAAGAAATAAAGATATTGATGAGTAGAATAAGAATGTAACGCCTCGCCACGCAACCCTAGAGAATGTTACAAACATAGTGAAAGCGAACAATTTTTTTATTTTTTTATTTTTAAAAAGCGTAATTAAGCAAGTAAAGTGAACTGCACTAACACATTCAGGGACGTGACGACACTTACTTACAAACCCCATTACTAACAAAAGTTACAAAACATAACACAAGATTATTACTCGTGAATTAAAGATCATACATCTATCAACATTAAGATACATCACATAAAATGTAAAGTACAATAATGATCCATTCATACATTGCATCCATTCAATATTCAATTACATCACTCATTTCTAAATGAAATAGTTTATACAAAAGAGTTACAATTATAAATTACAAAGATTCTCCTCAAATACAATTGAGGAGTGATACAATTACAAATTACAAGGTATCCAACAGATACAAGAAAGAACATGATAGAATTACAAATTCACTGGTACACACGAGCTTTCCAATCATGAAGTACTCGCCATCACGAACAAGAACTGGGGACCCAACGATGTAAGGTGCACGTTTCACCCAACCATGTGGTACCCGAAGGACCAACACCCGTGCTAGGAGATAGTAACAAGGATTCCTAAACAAGCCCAACTACCTCTAGACACAGGCTGACACGTACTAACTCATACTGACACAACCAATCACAGGTACAACACAAGTACAACTCTAACACGGTCATGTTGCTTCTAGACATAAAACAGATCGAGTAAGTTAAGAAACCATACACACAAAATCACATACCAACTGTTGTCGTAGAAAGAGTGTCATCACATAGCTCGACATGGGATATCCTCTGGGAATCTCGACCCCCATTATGGGATATCCTAGTGGCCTCAACCGAATCTCGGCCCCCATACTCACTCGTGCGGAATCAAATACCTCTCGTAAAGACAAAATAGATGACCTTGCCATTCCAGGCCTTCCCACTCATCCCAAGCCTATACGAGCACTTGTGTCTATGAGTGAGGCTAAATTATCTTGATTAGTTTGAAATACTACCCAAACTTCTAAGTACATTGTTTTAGTTATCACTTGATTAAACCACATCTGAAGGTTACCCAGTTTACCTCTTTGGGCTCTAGCGCCTAACAAAAGCCACTCTTCTACTTGACAACACACCAAACAAAACCAATCACCAAGAGTGCCAAAGTGCATACAAACTAGATAAACAATCACTCCAACTCTAGGAGGCAACATATAATGAAACTCACTCCAAACAATTGGAGGCAACAAAACACATAATCCACTCCTTCCAAAGGAGGTACAAATCATCCTCGTTCGTGGAAACCAGATAAAAAAATTGACAACGCACCATGCACTACCCAAGGGATTCAAAACAGGCTGACAAACATAATACGACAACCCCAATTAATTAAAAACCCCATCTAGAAGACTTATTAACCCCTACCAAACAATTTCCCCCAAAGTGATAACAGAAGAAATTACATTTGAAAGCACAAATAAATAGGAATTAAATCTCCTTCCTTTAATAACATTAATAGTTTATTGCCGCAATAAAACTAATTAAATTATGTCTCTTTCAGACAAAGGATAAAATTTAACCAGATATTTAATTCCCTAATTGCTCTTAAATAGTAATAAACATTTACTTGTATGATCCAGAACCTATCATTTAAAAATAACTATTGGTCCTTTGCAAAATAAATCATTTTAAAATTAATTAACCTCGCTATTAAACACCTTACATTTAAATCCAATATTTGTCCTTTCAAATATATTATTTTAAAATAAAATCAATAATTTGACTATGAACACAATATTTTAAATTCCTCAATTACACATTTCATGAAAATAACTAATCTCATCATAAATTCATTTGCAACCAATAAGAACTATAAATAAAAATCGCTCTCTTAAACATTTCATTTCATTTAATACGAATATCCCTTTCCCTTAAAATCATTCCCTTATTAAATAACTATTTAAGCATTTGACAAGCAATAATAAATTAAATCTAAGGGTCAACTTTAGTTTTTCGATAATATTTAAATATAAAAATCTCATTTCCCCAATTAAAATCATTTCATTATAAAATAGCTACCTGAACATAACACAATAGTCATAAAATTGCTCTAAGCAAGGTCGATACATTATTCGACCCTATATGGTTGACAACATTGTATTTATTGGATCCAAATGTATACATTAAATAATAGTATATATTGTTAATCTCTTAATATCTTTTATTATCTGGTGAAATGCATTACTTTTAAAATAGTCTAGTTCACGAAATATGAAAAGTTCATCCTGATGACTTATATCTATATAAGAAATTAATGGTAAGTAATAAGATATCAGGGCATGTTATACTATGTGATTGCAAATGGGTTTTCTATATCTCTACACAACCATTAAAATTAAATGATAGTTGCATTCCCTTAATTCATGCAACAATCTAGAACTAGTCTTGTGGTTCAATTGATAGCTCAATTGTTATTTAAGAGTTCTATAGTCATCATGTAGTAACATAACGTCTATACATATACTCCCGAATTTGAGGCATATTATCCAAAAGTGTCAATTTTAAATTATAATAAAATATGATTACAACATAGCTTCAGTTCTTATATGATGGAATTTATTCTTACTTTCCATTTGTGCTAATTATAGCCTTGATGGTCAACATTAAGGTATTAGAAGATGTCGCATAACGTGGTTACATAGAGTTTATCTCTTCACTCAATCTTAACCACATTGAAATCTTTTCATTATAAAATCAATATTTACATCTTATATAATAAAATAATCTTAAAATAATTGTATTTAAATATAAATATATTTAAACCTATAAACATTATTTAAATAAATATTTATATTTTCAATTTAAATTCCAACTCATTAATATAACCCAAATTTTGCCAATTTAAAATGCAAATAAAAAGATACACACACACACACACACATATATATAATATATAATACATATATTAAAATAATAAATAACATATATAAAAAATATATATACCTATATTTATAAATTATAAAACATATATAAATAATCATATATATATAATAAATAATATATATTACATATTATATATAAATTTATATTTTAAATTAAAAAAAACATAAAGCAAACTTCCCACGCAGGGGACGCTGGGTCAAACCCTGCCCCCTACTGTGGGCGCTGCCACGCAGCTTCCCCCTTATGGGGGTCGCTGCCTCCACAGCCAGCACCTCCCATATGGGGGCAGCTATGGGGGCTACTCCCCCAGCTCCCCCCCCCCTTATATTTTTATAAAAAAATAAAATTAATTTAAACTAAAATAAAAATAAACAAAACATTTCCTCTGTCTGGAAAATTTTCCAGCACATAAATTTTAATAATTTTTTTTTTTTATAATAATTTTTTTTTAAATTAAATAACTTCCCTACCCTGATACAAATTTCACAGAAATTTTCCCAGAAACCCATTTAACAGCCAAATTGGACAAATTTTCCTATTGTTAAAAAAACAGAGGATCTTAAGCTTTCTTAAATTTTCTACAAAAATAACTACACAGCAAATTTCAATTTCTAAATTATAATGAAAACTTTCAAATCCAAACACCAGGTTTTCTAATTTCTTTTGTTCTTCTTTCAAATTTCTATTGTTAAAATTTGTTTTGTTAGAATTTTTTTGTTGTTTTCTTTTGATTTCTCTAAGAAATTTTCAAGAGCTCACAGCAAATTTTACAAACATCTTCAAAATTGAAAATCAAAACCTCTATCAATAAAGAAAATAAAAAAAACCTGTTTTTGAAGCTTGAAGACAAAATGAGATTTGGAGTTGAGCTTTCCTACAAGATCCAGATTTTCCTTCCTTCCAAGATCTCCACTTTCAAAATCCAAAATAGATGAAAAACCAGAAAACCCTCTTCTATTTTTGCAACCAAACCAAAAAAAATAAATGATATTTTCTTTTCTTTCTCTCCACACTTAGTCAACATTTTCCCAAAATATCTCATTTTCAACACCATAGATATTTTCATGCATTCCCAAGATATTTACTTCTAAATCATTTAAAAACAAAATTTAATTTCAAATAGATTTAAATCTTTTAATTTATGCATTTACAAGATATTTGCATTTTAATACTTTAAAACAAAATTTAAATTTTAAAATAGATTTAAATCATTTACTTTATGCACTTTTCAAATACAATTAAACTATTCACTTAATAGATTTAATAGATTAATTTATTTACTCCACAACTAAATTTATCTAATTAAATTATTTACTTAATAAATAAATTTAATTACAAAGATTAAATTACTTTACCAAATAAATTAAATTTAGTTAATTAAATTAAATTAAAAGCTTTTTAACAACTTTACTCCAAAATAAATAAATAACATTTAAACATACAATCACTAATTTTCACACATAATTTCCACCAATAATAACTTATCAAAACACCAAGGACGACAAGACTCAGCAACCAACAAGACACAAACTGACGACACACTATGACAGGGTTGTGGTTTGACAAGGAAACCCCGTTACTATCTCCCAATTCACAATACCGTTGGATTATGGACATGCTCAAACCTGTGAAACCAGGTGGAGATGATGTCCTGTACCTGCAATCCTATAATCAAAACGAATGTCATACATGGATAAAACATAACAGTCACACCGTGAAGAGAAATCACAAAATCACAGAGCGCTCGCATGCGAGTGATGTAATCTCATCCCCTTAACCAATACAGTCACATCAAGATTGACGAAAGTAAAGCATCATTAATCAACAGATAAGCATATACCAATATTAACATCTATTCTAATAAAAAGCATAACATGAAACATAACATCCATATAGTGCATCATCTCAACACAGAATAACATCCACATCGTTCTAAAGCCAGCGATCATAAGACAATAACAAATATCAAGGTCTATCATAGTAAAGGTGTTGTCTAACACATATACAAATCTAAACACATAATAGTAACAACTAGAGGGGCACTACAAAGAATATTAACTCCAACACAAGCGATGATATACTTCTATAATTGAACTAATTTGGTTTAAATAAATCATCATCACTCAACTTTATTCTCTTTTTCAATAGAAAATACAAATATAAATTATCTGAACAAGTCTTATGTGTAATTTGGTATGGTCATTAGTAAAATAAGCCATCATTATCATTAATTTACTTTTAAAAAATAATGAAAAATAAAAACACATTTTCTTATGGTTGACAAATTGAGTAGTTTTTTTTCAATGTTGAAGTTGGAAATATGATATGGCTTGGAACAATATATTCCTAAACCAAGTAAATCCATTTGTCTATTTGCTTCTTATAAACATAGGAAGCTACATTGACAAGATTCATTCTTTAGCTCATATTAAATATGATTATTTCAAGCTTGTATAGGGGATTGCCAAGATTTAGTATTGGTAAATAAGTCGTTTTAGTCAAAGTAGAAACTATTATTTTGTGCATGTTTGGAGGTGGAGGAATGTACCTGTGGGAAAGAATAACCAAATGTGTATGCCAATTAACTCAACCCAAGTTAAGTCTTGCAAGAAATATCTCTTGAAATTATTAGTTATTATCATGAAGCTAAGACTTATTTCATAGCAATGAATAGAAAACTAACAAAATTGCTCTCAGACGTGCCTGTTTAAGAACTTCTAATATGTAACATTTTCTTATTGCTAAAAGGGATATTGGAGTAGATCTTTTTGTAATGATAAATTGCAGTTGGTATATATGACTAAAATCCTTTTTTTTGCTTCCCATTGTTTTTTCCAAAGATTAGATTAAGATTTTCTACAAGTTATAATCCTTTCTATTGTAAATTCTATCAATAAATTATTAGGAACAAGGTTGATTTGTGTTGTACACATATGAGACTTCTTATATAGAAGTCCCTTTTTTCCTATTTTGTGGAATCTTCTTTGTTGGTTTGATGCATAATTGTGTTGAATGCCAAGATTTTGTCTTTGATGCTTGTATTTATCTTGAACGAAGTTCATCATTTTAGGGATGTTCTAATTGATTTGTGAAATTTATGAATAAAGTGAGGGCTAGGAATCATGGTCTAAGGTCTAAACTTATCAAAACAATGAATTTGTCTAAGTATTGTGAAAGAGAATAATGATTTATTGGGTGTGCCTTTGACAAGGTTGAATAATTTCTAAGTTTAAAAAGTGGCTAGGAACCCTAAATCATGTGATTTTGAGGTGTTAGATATGTCAATGAGTATCAAAGCATGCATCTAGGATATTACAATCAAAATATTGTTAAATTCCAATGTGTTAAAATGGCAATGTTTCTCGAAGCACATACCTTGGCTTGGCATGCCACCTTCAATTTGTACTTTGTAAAAATGATTATGTAAAGTGATATGACACCATTAGGCACACACTTCCCAAGTGCACACTTTTAATGATGTATCCAAAATTGAAAGGTATAAACCCTCGAGGGGCACACTTTACATCACTTCGACAAATTTCCAAGTGGAAAATTCTCCTAGGCACATGCTCGACCTTTCTTCACTAATCAAAGAAAAAAGTAGAAAAATCTACCAAAAAAGTGTGTACATACCTAGAGATACTTATGAAAGGAAGAAATGGTGTGAAAACATTTCCTACACTAACCTTTAAGTGAAGATATGCACAAAGACAAAATATATCATAGTTATAGAAAATTATACCATGACAAGATGATTTACATAAGGAAAACCCTTTCAGGATAAAACCCCACACTCCAAGAAAAATTCATTATATTATTTAGCAAGTAAGAGGTTATAATACAAATCTCAGGCTATGCCTTTACATGAGTATCACCAACATCTAAATTCTAGAACAATTCTAACAACATAACAATACCTACAAGTCAATCATAAAATCCATACAATACTCCATTCTTGAGAACCAATAAATAGGCAAAATAAAAACCAAAAAATACAAGTGGCGTACTAAAACCATTAGTCAAAATAATGACCCAAAAATTAAACCACGATTGGCTCAAATTCTAGTGCCCGAGTCATTTATGGTCTCCTTTGCTAAACATAGAAGATGCTCTCACAACTATCATAATCTATCATATTGTTTATCATAGTTGAATCCTCAATTTGGGTGCTCCACTTTGGCATATTCAAATCTATTCAAATATATCTTATGACTTGTCATGATGTTGGTCAACATTCCGATGTAATTTTCTCATAATAATGCTCTTATGCATCATAAGATTATGTAATAAGTAACTCCCATATTAGAATGTCATAATGACAATAAATTCTTTTACAACATCTGACACGCTTCCCAAAATATCTAACACGTAGAAAGTAGCACCAACACAAAGTGTGATGCCTAATTTTTTAATATGATGCCAAAATCATCAATAAATTAGAACATTAGGATGCAACATTGAGCAACTTTTCCCAACATTCTCCCGCTTATTAAATACCTTGCTAAAGAGAAAAAGGGAACTCCAGTTCATTGAAATTTAACTATTAGGAGTCATGAGGCCTATAGACTTACTGTACCACCTAAACATATGTGTTCTCATTACATTTTGCAACATTTTTTGAAGTATCAACCTTCTCCAACATCACCATCCCCTCTACCATGTCACAAACAAAATGTTACTAGACATGGGTATGTGTTTTATCCTCACACGAATGGTTAGGATCTTTGTTGAGATATGAAACTTTAACTATCTCAAAGAACTTTGATAGCATTTTAACTTAGCTCCACATTTAAACATAATTTACTAAGCCAAATGACTTCTTTACAAGCATGAGTAGTTGTCATGTACTTAGCCTTTGTAGTGAATAAAATGATCACAACCTATTATCCACTCATTCAATTGATAACGTCACCAAATAAATCATAAAAATAAGCATTGGTGGATCTTCTACTATTAATATCACATGTCCAATAGATAAGTCCACAAATATATGAATATCCATTGAGTGGTTGTCCCTATATAATTACCATGATAAGGGTAATGCATGGAAAAGGAGATCTCAAGTGGTCACTTTTTTCTAAAATCAAGAAAATATGATCTTGGATGAGAAATTGAAGATAGTTATACTCAAAATTTCAAGACATGACAAGAACAAGAGTTGTAGTGCTCTGAATATATTTTCTAAACTACTATTTTTTTTTTAAATGGTGGAGATTAAGGGTTCCAAATAGGGGGATCAAACAAAGTGATTCTATTCTTTTCTAAAAAATATAACATAGCATCTAGTGTGTTGGACCTCTAAAATGTTAACTTCTCTTTAGTATTTCAAAAACCACTTCAGTGAAAAATAGTTAACACCATGTAGTTTATGCTTGATTTTTCTACTAAATTTTCAATGAATATATGATTTTTTACTAATTTTCAAAGTAGACACATCTTGAAAAATGAAAAATTGAGTGTGCTTCCCCCTAAATTATTTAGAAACTAATCAAAAATATTTTTGAATGTGATAAGATAGAATATAGATTCTAAAAATGTAATTTGTTTCAAATTTTGATGAACAGATAAAAAATGAAACAAAAACTAATATACATACGTTTTTAACAAAAAAAAGGAAGACACTAGGAAAATAAATTAAAGATCAAAACCTTAACATAATTGATATGTAGAAAACATTACGTGGTTAGAAATCTAAGAGAGAGCTCAATGTATTGCATTATTTTCTTAACTCAACATTGAAAGGTATAGAAACCTTTAATGAAGAGCATGCTCAAGGTTTAGTCATTTTCTTACAATATACAAAAAATGTCTTTATGTGTTGATATGGAAGTTCAACCCTTTGGGTTGGATGCCCAAGACAAATCCAACCATAAGAGTTAGAAATACCCAAAGTAGATACAAACATGAGCATGTTATAGGACTCTTGCTTTATAAACACGTTTAGCAAGCGTAATATAATGTTCTCACATTTGTATGAAGAAAAAATGAAACCAAGTAGGGAGAGATAAGAAGATTTAGAAAGGAAGAGTGAGATATAAAGATATTAAGAGATGGGGGGAGGAAGAGACATAAATAGAGATAGATATATATATATATCCCTCCATCCTTATCTCTCCCCCTCCCTTCTCTCTCTCCATCTTTATCTATATATCATTGTCCATATCTCTCTCTGAATCTATCCCCTATCCCTCTATATCTCTTGATATTTTCCTCTATTTATATATATTTGTCTTTATCTACCAAGTTCTCTCTCTCTTTTATATCTATTTATCTCTTCCTGTTTATCTCTCCCTCTCTCTTTATTCTTACCTCTTTGTCTCTATGTATCTTTATCTCTCCATCTACCTCTCTACTTCTCTCCCTCTCCCTCTCTCCCTCTTTCTTCATCTCTACCTTTATAGATTCTTCTCTCTGACTCTCCCTCTTCATAGACCTCTCTCTCTCTCTCTCTCTCTCTCTCTCTCTCTCTCTCTCTCTCTATATATATATATATATATATATATACATCACCATGAGACCCCATTTCTATGAGGGATTTTTTCAAACAACCCCCTACCTTGTCAACCCTACCACATTAACAAGCTAGTGAGCTCACTAGCTTGTTATGGTACCACATTTTGCATACATGTCTACCAAAACATTATTGTCAAACAATTCACATGCCTTGTCCATGCTTCCATTTTGTGCCTATCTTGCAATCATGGCATGCCACAAGACCACATTTCTTTAAGGAATTCCATCCAAAAATTCATGTGACCTACTAGCTTGTCAATGCGGTAAGGTTGACAAGGTAGGGGGCTGTTTGAAAAAATGCCTCATAGTATGAGGTATTTTTTCAAACATCATCGCGAGACCTCATTTCTATAAGGCATTTTTTCAAATAGCCCCCTACCTTGTCAACCCTACCTTATCACCATGAGACCCCATTTCTATGAGGCATTTTTTCAAACAAACCACTACCTTGTCAATCCTACCGTGCATTGACAAGCTAGTGAGCTCATAGTGATATATCATCGAGAGACCCCATTTCTATGAGGCATTTTTTCAAATAGCCCACTACCTTGACAATCCTACCGTGCATCACTAGCTTGTTAAAGGTCACATGAATGAAAAAGGATGAGAACACAAAGGAATAAGTTAAAAATCAAGTAGGGAAATTAACTTCATACTTACATCACCTAATTGGCCCTATTGACTTAGCTACACCCCATGTTGCTAACTTAGCCTTGAATAAAGAGTATTGAAATAGTTGAGAGAAGGGTTACAATCCTTTGTAGATAGAGTAATCAAGGAAACATTAAAAATATATCACAACATTAGTGATGAGGTAAGTTTAGAAATAGAGATGAAAACCAAAATAGATTCAAAGATCTATTAATGTGGGAGGAGTATATTCCAATTTTGTAGAGACGTGTATGGAAAATTTGGTAGCATAGACAAGCCAATCAACTGTTTGAAAAAATGCACATCACCATGAGACCACATTTCTTTGATTGCAAGATAGGCACACATTGGAAGCATGGACAAGATTCTATAGGATGATTGTAAGTATTTTGTATGAAGGGTTGAGTGACATATATTTAATTTATTTGTATGGATTCATTTTCTAGGAATTAATATTTGTCTCTTTATTATGCTATAGGTAAAATTATTTGTCATGCCGACGAAATGAACAAGGATTAAACCAACATGGGAAGATTCTAAAACTAAGAAAGCAAAGAAAAAAGAATGGATGAGGGTACATCGTGAGAAGAAGAAATTGGATACGATTGACGAAGACATGCCAATTGAAGAGGAACCTCAACCATCAAAAAGAGAAAAGGCATTGGTGGCACAAAGGGAACGAATGCAAAATCATCGTTCTAAGACAAATTTGAATACCGTAGTTGGAGACACACCCTACAGCAAGTGAATACGGAGGGACACCATCTACCACAAGTGAATATGGAGGGACACCATCTACCACAAGTGAATATGGAGGGACACCATATATCGCATATCAAGTTGAGCGCACATCATCACTCGCATTTGAGGAAGGAGGTATGTCATCATCCCCATATCAACCTCAAGTTATGTCATCTATTCCATCCTCAATCGAATTTACATGATCTAGCCCATCTCACTTAAATATTGATGAAATTCCTAATGTCGAGATGAATGTACCTATGAGAACACCACCTAGAATTTTGCATAGAAAGCCAAAAAAACTTATTAATATTGATGAAAATATTTTGCATCCAATGGAAGGTAATATTCCACAATGCACTTGTAGAAGATATGCTGATAAGATTTGGAGATTGTTCTTTGAAAAGTTAAATGAGACCACAAGATGTCAACTATTTGTTGAAATGATGCGAGGTATAAAGTATAGGTTCATCATGAAGATTCTTGGGTTGAGAACATCGAATGTTTCGAGTGAAAATACTATTGTGAAGAATCTAATGGATGTTTATGAGAGTGTGGGTAATACCTCATGCTCAAAAGATAGTAATGTCACTCGACGTGTCATTACATTGACTTTAGTAAGTAATCAAACAAGGAAATCTCGTCTAATTAGAAAGACGAGTCAATAATTGAGAATTAATAGAAAAACTCTATCAAGATTCATTCAAAGGCGCCAAAGAATTGAGGACATTGATTCCACTAAATTATGGGCATTCACGAGGAGACTCCCATGAAAAGATAAACCAGTTGTTAAAGCATTGAGATCACTAATTGAAGAGTATTGGAAAAATAACATAAGGCCATCTCTAAATCAAAGGGATGTGGTAAGAAGGAGAATCGATAGTCGAAACCGTGAGCCACATCCAAAGCATTTTTTGGATACAACTCAAACACTATTTTTTCATAAATTTCTAGAGGATTATCCTCAAATTCAAATTTGTCAACGATATTTTGAAATACTTAAACTTTTTTATGTCAAGATAAATCACACATGCACTACTTGTTGTTATAGATTGCATATTGAATTTTCTAGCCATTATGACATTTATCATTCTATATGTTTAGATTTGCATAATAATAGTGTTTTGCAGGATTGTGGCATACATGCCCCACCAACATCTTCAAGAGACTTCTTATCAAAAAAATTATGTGAAAGAGAGGAAGGCCAAATATTATATAGGAAACTATGTTTGGATGGCACATGTCAGCATTGTAGTGGCTTGCAACGCATGCAAATATGTGAACATATGGAAAGCACACATGTGGTTGGAAAGCAACTAGTAGAGTTCAACAAGTATAAAATAGTGGAATACAATACGAAAGATGGCAATCAAGCAAAAAGGTGTGATTTGGTTATTAAAAAGATTCCAGTGTACCAGTTTATGTCTACATTTCATGATAGTTTAGTGTATGAGTATGCAAGGCATACTCATAAAGCTCGATGGTCGGACTTGCAATTCAAGTTATGCAAGGACACCTTTCCAATTGGTAGCATAGTTTTAATGGTCAAATTTGCAGAGAACTACACTCTACAACCACAATGTGAGGTGCAATCACAATATTACAACTCCACATAGGTTTTTATATTTGTGCACATAGCATTCATTCATGCAGCTGATAGTATAGAGGACCATAGGAAAGTATTGAGGGAGTACCACTTTTACATTAGTGATGATTGCACACATTCTCCAGAGTTCATGCAAGGTTGCTTCCATTTGTTCTACAGTGATTTGGCTCAAAGGGGCATAGCATACAATCAACATATAATATGGTCGGATAACTGTGTAGCACAGTTCAAGAACTCATGGATCTTCTATTGGTTGAGCAAGATGCATGTCATTACCGGTGTTCAACATATGTGGAAGTTTTGTGAGGTCAGGCATGGAAAGGGGGAGCATGATGGTGTAGGAGCATGTGTGAAAAGAACATTAGCACGAGAAGATTTAAAGTATAAAGACAATACAAAGTTGACAGATGCAAAATCAATCGTCGAGTGGTGTAATGCTTCAATGGGTGCAGGTAATGAAGGTAAGTCTTTAGTTCATAGATTTTTTTGGTTGATAGATGTACTAACATTGCACCATATGAGGATTATTTTACACTGACAAGATCGAGTAAGCTACACTCTCTCCTTAGCTCAAATGCAAGTTCATGGAGTATCCATACATGAAAGATGGCATGTTTTTTTTCTTCATGTACAAGTCAAGCATGGAATGAGTGCGAGTCAAAGGAGTGGGTTGACAATTGGTGGTTAATTTATCTTAGCCCACTTCACACGCATCATTCTTCGATGAAATTCAAACTAACACAGATGGAATCATCAGTTGACTTTGACCACATATCAGATCTAGTTCAACCAAGTAATATATCTACTTGCATAGTTTTTGAAATTCCTATTGTTATCTTAATTTGTAGTGTATTTGTAATGTTGACTAATTTCATCTAATTTATTGCACATATCAATGTAGGGCTTGTTTATGCAGTTATTGCAGATGAAGACAACAAAGAGGGAACAAATTATTACTTGTGTTGTTGTGTTGAGGCCAAAACTAAATTGGAGGCCCCATTTATAGATGGAGAAAACATCGAATACCCTACAGGCTTAGTGGTTGTTACTGGAACATGGCTTAAAAGGTACCCACATAAGAGTGTTAATGTTTGGTTGTTTCAGTACTTTGACACACATCGGAAGATTCTTCGTTACTCGAACCTTATCATGGCATCCAATGTTCATTTGATCAAATATGGGGGTAGACCTTTGAACAAGACCTTGTGGAAGGTGTGTGAGTCTGACCACGAGACAATACTTGACACAATAAAGAGTAGAGTAGACCTGAATGGTTCGTTGGATTAATTTGTAAATATGTACATTTGGTTCTTATTAATTTGTAAGTATGTACATTAATTTGTATTAAAATTTAGAGTATGCACATCAAGATTAATTGATAGTTAGACCTTTCATTTCTATATTTCAAGTTTACATATTTTTTGGTTCCAAGTTTGTACATATGTTTTGGTTCAAAGTTTACATATGAATATTGGGCATACTATATGTTTTGGTTCAATGCGTAGCATAGACAAGGTAGTGGGCCCACTAGCTTGCTAATTCAATGAAATTGGAAAGGTAGTGGGTTGCTTGAAAAAAATGGGTCCAAAAAGTGGGGTCTCACGATGATGTTCTATTATATAATTTTTAGTTTACAAACAAGGAATTTCTATGATGCCAATGCTATCATCTAATGTTTATATCATGTATGTAGGTGATTGATGAAGTTATCAAACTTGCAAATGTAGCACACTTTATGTTTAGAATTGTGGCAAAGGATACAAAGTTCAATGGTATTTTATTTTTTCTTAAAAATATGCAAAAAAATGATGTAGAATATTCTCAATACATTAGTAAACTAAGTGAGAGATTAAATTGTGTTGTTTTTATAATAGGTTACAAGTTTCCAAAACGTTGGAAAGTAATAATTTGGTTACTATCTATTCATGTTGATCCTCGTTACTTCGAGGACCCTCTAAAGTTTAATCCTGATAGTGTTACCTAAATTATGCTTTTTAGCCCATTCAGGTTAGGCTAGTACAACACTAATACTTTCTACCTTGAAGAGAAGAAAGGTACATAAAAATTTTGCTAAGGATTTCATGTGTTCATTCAAACAATGCTATATAGAATGAATTTTCAGTTTATTGCATTCAATTGTTTTATAGAAAAGTGAAATTGTTTTCAAACTTTGCATAAAATAGTTGTTATATTCATTGCAAAAGAATATGTTCATAGATTTCTCACACAATCCATGGGAATAATTGATATGATACAATAAAAAAGTAGATTGAATAACTGAAAGAAATGGCATATAAGAGAGGAGGGATCTGTCATTGTCTGAATGACGAACCCCACAGTTGATCAGCTTCATCTTCAGTCCCACCTTGAAGTTTTGATGTTGTCTGCATGAAGTACCTGAAAGAGTCAAAAGGGAGTGTGTTAGAGCTCAGGATTCCAACACTCTTACATACCAAACAAATAGGCATTCAATTTGTTTCTTATTAAGCATCATATCATAAATTAGAAGATAAAAGCATCACAAAATCAAATACATCAACATCATGAGGATTCAAGAAAGAAAATAATCATCTAGTCATCATGAGGCTTCATAAGGCTTTGAGCTTCATTGTTTTATTAACTTGTTTGTTCATTGTGCAGGTACAATTCAACTGCCATTACAGGATTACTTGGTTCAAAATAACAATATGTGGTGAAAATGTGGCTCCCACAAGGGTTGAACCAAACATATTGTCCTCTTAGTAGTAAGAGAGGGATATGGTGCATTTTCATCAATGAAGATAAATAATTTTTTCATGCATCAATTCAGGGACAATAAGTAGATCTCCAATAAGGAGCAACAAATGACATCCTATTAAGTCATCGAAGAGAGTCCTTAATAGGAAAATCATGGTATAAAGTGCAATGAACAGTCAAGGGCAGTTTTGGGTGCATGAGGATAATCACCTTGAAAAGGCAATCAATGTCATGAAATAGAGAAGAGTATGAGTTTCTTTTCACAAATATCATTATCAAAGAGCAACATTTAATCATATATTTGTTGAAAAATGAACATTAACAGTCACCATCACAATCAAGGTAGAGTTTTAATTAATCTTTGGCATTACAATTTAATTTTCTCACTATTTTATTCTTGCAAGTTGTTGAGGAATTCCAAATATGAAAAATGACAATACAGATCTTTTGAAATGAACTATTTTCAGTTTCTATCTTGTTTTGCAAAGGATGTGAGTAAAAACCTATGACCAAGGGTAGAAACGTGACAGTTTCAAGATGGACTCATGCACAGTATAGGTAGTAGGCAGTTAGAAGGTTGAAAAGGGGTCAATCATGGAGCCTTTAAAGCCTTACAAAGACAAAGAAGATAGACCTGAGATTGAATTTCAGGGGGTCACATTGAAGTACCATAAATATTGAAATTCACAGCCTTTGGAGGATCTCAAGAAGCAGTCCCAAGTCTGTTCTACACAAAGATTAGGGTCATGTTGTTGTTGACATACACAGTGAGCTTTAATGGCAGCCATAATTATCAAGTATGTAAAAATGACTATGGGACAATAAAAGAATAATGATGTATAGTCACTAAGATTACAAAAGGTTACAAACCTTTTAATGCACAGTCCAAGGAGGACAATAGATGTATTGATATTGTCATGGGGCTAGTGAGCATGTAAAGGCATAAGATAGTCAAACAAACAAGGGAAATTTCAGACCTTCAAGCATAAAGGCCATAACAGTCATATCTCGAAAACCACGAACTAAGTTTTTGTGATTTTTGGATAGATATTAGGAAAAGGTTAGATGAAAAAATCCATTAAATTTCACGAAAACCCAGTTTGCGGTTTGAGAGAAAACTTCACCAATATGGGACAGTGAATATGAATAAGGATGATGCCAAACATAAGAGAGGTCATCGAACATAGTAAAGATCATGCAAGGAGAGAGGTAGCCTATAGTTCTAAATAAAGGAGGTAGTCAATCCCTACCCTTGGAAGGCATTAGAATAGTCTTGAATATCAAAAGGGAGGCAAGTTCACCTTGGTCATCTCAAGAATATGAGTGCAAGATCATGACAACAAGATCACAATGGTAATAAGTACAAGTACATGGTAGCATCTATATGGTCTTTTAACAGATTAAGTACTTTATGTGGCAAGGGTCTAGCAGGAATTTATAATTATTTATCATTCGAAGTGATGAGTCCTTGTATAACTGTTAGAGAGCTCCTCTACGAGAATAGTTTTTCAAGGTCATGTTTGAAGAACACAGAAAAGATATGGAGCTTGGTGGAGGTAACAAGAGCTATAAAAATAATTGAAATTGAGAATGTAACATTCAAATTGATTGGAACTGAGGTTGTGGTGATAGGTCATGCAGCAAAGACAGTTGTTAATCACTGAGATAAACATACAAATGACTATGATTTAAAATTTTGAATGTGTGCATCTATAATTGACATTCAAATGACTTGCAATTCAAGTATTTTCATCTTCAAATTATGAAATAACCTATAGATGAAATAATCTCCTTAGGGACTATGTATTGAAGGCATTAAAGCAAATAAAGATGATCAACCTGATGAGATAATAGAGGGTTTGATCAAGCATAGTGCAACCCTTTCATGAGCGAAAAACATAGGCACTTTCAAATGTAAAATGATAGTTAGAATGGCATAAAGAGCAGTCAAGTTTTGAGGTCACAACAACAATACATGAAGAAAGAACAGTCATTAAGCAAGGGGATCTCAAGAGTTATCAAGCAAATAAAAAAAATTAGGAAGCCACGCGCCCAGAGCTAGTCATACTCAGAAACAGTTTTGAAAGCCCGTAGTAATACCTCTAAAAGGAAACCCAAGAGAAAAGAGGGATTTCACCATTTCTTTCATGAAAACCATGAATTTAGCATGGATTCCAATTTTCTATCACAACGCAGAGAGTGGTTCTCTTTTCATCATTTTAACGAAGCAAAGAGAAGAAACCATTTACATTCCAGAGGAAAATACCACAAAAACACTAACAATTTTCATCATTCTTTTGCACAAACAACGCGGCTGCAAGGTTTCTTTCACAACAAACAGAGATAAAATGAAAGAATCTCATCATTTCCAATATGAAAAAGCAACTTACTAGATCCAACTATCCACAATCACACTCAGAAGCTCAAACCCTAGTTACTCCATGGTGGCGCAACATGAAGGCAACAAACTTGATGAAAATGAGAAGTGCAAATGAATAAGCCCGTGTGTTCTTTTGGAGCAACTTTTAGGTTTTTTCCAATAAAAACCTATCTTTGGCCGCTAAGTGATTTTTTATCACTTTATTTCAAAAAAATGCATATGTATTAATACCTTGACCATGGTCAAGCTTTTTTCCAAGTGTGTAATGTAAAATTTGGAGTCTAAGGAGATAAATAGAATAGACTACCCCTCATATGTCTTTGTATCAAGTTAAAACAAAGATAAATGTATAAACAAATATTAAAGATGATATTATATAAATCACTTTGATATTTTTCATGTAAATACAAAGATAGACAACTACATAAAAAATATTAAAGTAAATCATAACTGGTTTTCTTTAATATTTATTCAAACAATTTACCCTTGTTCCAAAAACCATGCAAAAATAGAAAGGAGGTGGAACGGAAGCTTTATGCATGCACTTGGAGATACTCAGTGATTTTTCTCTGAATTTTAATCAAACTAGAGTGTTTTTTGAGTTCTCTTTGATGAAGTAGATTAAGAGGGAGAGTTTCGAGCCATTTTAGCTCAATTTGGAGCAATTGTGGGCCCCCTTTTGTGGATTTTCAGTTTTGCCAGTGAATCATCTTGGAGGAGATATTTTTAGAATGTAGTTGAACTACAAGTGCCACCTCTTAGCACTTTGAGACTAGTTTTATATTAAAGGAGAAAAGCTTAGGATTTTTTCCTTAGTTCTTGCTTATTTTCCTTTGCATTTTTGTAGAGAGGAGATTTGACTTGTAACTCAACATTCATTTTCACTTTTATATACAACAGCAGCAGTTTATTGTTATGTTTTGCAGAGATTCCTTCCATATTCTAATACAAACATGAGTTATTCTATCTAATTTCAAGTGTCTTGTTATTTTTTGAGTGATTTGATAGGAATTTATTGTGTTTTGCTTCAAAACCTCCAAATTATGTCTCATTTATTGGATGTAAGTATACAAATTTCAGTTAATTACAGGTCACAGCTTGTGCAAGAATTTCTCGAGCCTTTTTGTGAATTAATTATGTGATGAATTTGATAAATTTAGATTGTAAGAATAGGTGTATTAGAGAATTTTTGTGAGTCATATTGCAATTTTAAGTCAAAAGATTGGTGTATCACCTCCCATAAATTAATTTACATTTTTAAAGCATCCTTCTTCCTTTTTCCCATCAAATCCATTAGTTTCTAGGAAATCTAAAGGGGAACCAGCCCATAATTTGGAGGTTCATTCTCACAATAGGTCACCCACAACCTGAGTTTGATCCCATGTTGCACAAGATTATTGAGTTTCACAATTTTTTACTTTTTAAGATATTCAATGGACTAGATTAACTAGTGATAAGTTATAAGATATTGCATAATTGAGCACACAAGTTTTAGATTATTGACATATCACATGTATATTTGAATTGATTATGTGATTATTTAATATTTACAATCTCTTTTCTTTGTTTAGGTGGAAGCTAGTAAACCCAAATGAAGTTATAAAGTATATGCCAAATCTAAGACTAGCAGATGGTACTACATTATTAATTTGAAGTTAACCTCATCATGAGCACCTATGATGTAGACATTATAAAAGAGTGTGTCAAGCTTAGAGAGGGAATTTAAAATTATTCATTTGAAGTTAACCTCATAATGAGCACCTATGATATAGAAATTATAAGAGCATCTAGAATGTGTGAGTGACATTGTAAAAGATCTATGAGAAGAGAGTACTTAAGGCATCTTTGAATCCTATTTTTAGTTATTGTAAGAGAATCTTATAAGCTGAGTTTGTGTGCATGAAAATGGGGCACATTGATTGAATATTTGATTTAAGTGGGGTGTTAGAACCCACATAGGTTGATTTTTTTCTCATGATTTTGTATTACCACTTGATATTTTTGAGAAAGCATTGTGCCTACAAGTACAATCACTTGGGTGTCATATTGGTGTATGAATCATATTAGACAATTGTAGCACACACATAAGAATTAGGACTACCAAATAAATCTCATTTTATTGTAAACATCATATTATTAATATAGTGAGTGTAATAACCATTGATGGTTACCAATCATTCTTTTTCTTCTTTTATTCTCTCCGTATTATAATTAGCACCACTTGACTAACTTATTATAAAAACTTTATTTATCAAAAAAAATCAACCTAATGATTATATATCAATATCAATATAGCATACCATCTAGTCACATAAACATTTAAGAAGTTCAATTTGTAAACATTTTTTATGCATAATGTCAACATGTCATAAAAAAAATCACATTTACAAGTAATAGAAGCATGTATGACTTGTTAGATGTTCAAGTAACATGAATTAACTCAAGTACCCCACAAGTTCTTCACATATGTTTTCCAAATGAACATTAACTACAAGGACATACAAGGAACAAGGTACATCTAAAATTCATCAATATGACATCACTGTGAGACCCCTTTCTTGGACCCACTTTTTCAAACCACTCACTAGGTTGCCAATTTCACCGAATTGGCAAGCTAGAGGGCCAACTACATTGCCAACTCGGTGAAATTGGCAACCTAGTGGTCTATTTGAAAAAAATGGGTCCAAGAAATTGAGGTACATCATCATGAGACCCCATATCTTGGACCCATTTTTCAAATAGCCCACTACCTTGCCAATTTCATGGTGATGTATCAAATTGCTTCTAGTGTTGACCAAGCTATGTGCTTGTAATATTCACTTGACTTGGTTTGTAAAACCATTTGATTCTTCCCTCCTCTATTCCACATATAGATCTAAGTTTGCAAATGAATCATCAAATATTTTCATATTCCTCTAATTGTAATATTCACTTGATGGAAAAAGTGTCACATGCATGCAGTGCAAAGTTGCAAAGGGTGAAACTTTCATTCTGCAACTCGTACGATCGAACCAACTGTTCCAATGTGTCGTATGAGTATGGTTAGGTTAGGCATGGTCCTCTTTCACACCCAAACATGCCAAATTGGTCTAAACTATGTTCATGCGGTGTAATCCCTTAAGAGTCCAAATTGCAAAAAGGCAACAATCTTTGACTACCTGTTACTTGGAGACCGTGTCACTTACGGGAATTTCGTCAAAGGAATCAAGATAATGTAGGGCCCCTCTACAATAACCTCTCTCGGTTTTCATTATATTAGAGTCATTTTCCCATGGTGTCTAATTTTCACTTGATGGAAAAAGTGTCAAATGCAAGTAGTGTAAAGTTGCAAAGTGGTGCATGATGAGGTAAAAATAACCTCATCATGATAATACCATAAAGACCTATCTCATATATGCAAATCCCTATCCTCTGCCAATTAATTAAATTTTAAGAGAAATAATTGTTTATTTTTTAGTGAGAAATTGTATAAACTTTATTTCTTTTGATTTCTTGAAGTATTTTGCCAATACAGATTTAATGGGTTATTTTAAGTGTTTTGTAGATAATAATCAGTCATCAAGTTGCAGATTAGAAGCATTCAGCCAACATGTGCTCCAAAATAGGTTGAAGATGTGCATTAGAAATATGCTTTGGAACTTTAGGGTGATGGACCGAAGATATAGTTACTCTTTAAAGTTTTTATTTCTGTTATCCTTTGAGTCAAAAACTTTATGGCTTGATTTGAGCCTCTTAAATACTATTGTAATGGGTTTTAAAGACATATGAGTTATTCGTAGATTTGTTTTAGATATTTTCAATGGTTATCCATACCATCTGAAATATAGGATGTAGTTAGAGTTTTTCTATAAAAGACATGATCTCCAGAAGTAAAACATACAGTGAAAAAGTAATGTTATATTGTCAAAATGTTTTCTCAAGTTTATGAATAAATAGATTGTTATCTAAAATTTCAGAGTTATGAGTTATGGATGATAATTATGGTTGATAGAAGCATTTCTGAAATAACTATGAATGTGAGCTGAGAACGAACGTGATAACCCACGAGCTGGCCACTCGAAGGGAGATAACTTAAGTAGATAAGTGTTCTCTTTTATTATATTGTTGTTCTGTAGAGAATTATTGAATTTACTGTTATGAAATTTAAGTTCTGAAGTATTTGTTGTCTTTTACTTCTGTAGTTTTTGTTATTAACTGTTAGAATCTTTACTGTTAAAGAAGAAGTTTTATGGATTGTTATAGGTTTTTTTGTTTTTATAGTTTATCAGCTTCTTAGTTTAATTGTTTTTGTACTTTTTAATTCAGTTATCATGCTTTCTAAATTAGTTTTCTTATGTTTTTTTTTTTAGTTTAAACATTTCCTGTTTTCTTAGGATAAATTGCTTTACAATTTTATAGTTAGATGGCTTGAAGTTAGAATTAATATTATGTTGTTCTCAAAAGTTAGAAAACCTAAGGGAGATACTTCGGACTTCTTCTATTGCAAATTTCCTTGAACACTACCCGGTCGACAAATTGAATTTTATATTCTAAAGTAATGGGACCTAATGATAGTCTATCACTTTTTGGCGCCATTGTCGGGGACCTTTTAGCTTCTTTTGCTTGAGTGTTAATAGAAGACACCTAGAATACCTCTTTTAGGCCAAAAATACTATCTTTGGCTTCCTTTTCTGCATGGTCAGGAAAAGAGCCACTCAAGGACGATTTATACCAAAGACCCCCCCAAAATATGTTCCAATTATACATAGGGAGGCCCAAGGCTCAAAAGACCACTCTGTTGACAAACTACTTGAGCTTAATCCACCAGAGGCTTTCCACTATTTTCCTAAAGATCATCCTGTTGTCGAGGAAATTATTCCTGAGGAGCATATTCCTCTTAACATCATGGGAGATCGGAGGGCTGAAGCTAACCGTAATGATGCTAACCGTAATAACAATGATCCTCAACTACCTCGAACATTCACTTATCCTATTGCTCTGGATGCAGATGATGATACAACGATGAAAAAAAATTCTCCATCTTTCCTTCCAACCTTCTGTGGGTTATCCTCGGAAGACCGAGACCAATTCCTTTTTGAATTTAAGGTCCTTTTTCAAACCTACGATTATAAAAATGATAACCATAAATTGAAGTTGTTTCCTTCTACTTTCAAGGATTTGGCCATGCGTTGGTTTATGGGACTACCGGCTGGAAGTATTACATCTTGGGAGGAAATGGAGACTGTGTTCTTGAATAAATATCAAAGTTATTGTAGGGTGAGTGATCATAAGGAAGAGTTGTTTAAAATTAGGCAAAATGAGGATGAGAGTCTAGAGGACTATTTGGATAGGTTTCTTTTCTTATCTAAACGATGTGGAGAAACGACTATTAGTGTTGAGATTCTCAAGACTATATTTCTTAAGGGACTCGATGAGGATGAAAGAAGAAGTCTTGATTTAATGGGAAAAGGTGACGTGTCTCAGTTAGCCCTTGAAGACATATGTGATTTGTGTCAAAATTTCTCACGTACTCGAGGAGGAATCTAAAAAACAAATCTTTTCAGAGGGAATAATGAGATAGGTAAGCTCCGAGAAGAAATAACAAATCTTAAGACGAACATACTTATTCAATTGAACACTACGTTGGATGGTATACAAGCAAAGACACGTAACCCAGAGACTTTATCAATCTATTGTCCTAGGCGTCGAAATAAACATCTTTTACATGACTGTCCTTTAGACAAGGTTAATGTTTGTCAACTTTGTGAGCGAAACCACCCTACCAATCAATGTGAGCTTCTTACTAATCTTAAGAATACTAAGAAAAAAACTGCTTAGGTTGAAGAAGAAATAAATGTGCTAAACCAACGCCAAGGAGGTAATTTCTCTTATGGGCAGAATTCCAACCCTGCATGGAGACCAAAAAATAATTGGGTTAGTAATTAATGGACTCCATCTTGCAATCAGCCCTACCCTCCACAACCTAATTGGGGAACTCCTTATTGGGGGCCTCCTGAATGGGCAAGTCAATCATGGGGAACTCAGCAGTGGCCAAACCAATCACAACCACAATGGTACCCACAACATACAACTCCCCAATGGAATCAAGGACAAAATCAATTTTATACTAGTCCTAGGAGGAATCAACAACAAAATTTGTTATCGCCACCTCAGAATCTTCCTCAAACTGAGCAGATAAATTAACCTCAACTTCCAGCGCAAGCACTTCCCAATCCTAAGAACAATCGACAAAATACTCTGGTATATACTACTGAACAAGATAATGTCACAGGACTTAATGCAATTCATTGTGGAAATGTTCAGTTATGTTCTGATAGGACACTTAAATCACCCACCATTGAGGAAGTAGTGGACAAACCTATTCCTCAAAATTTTGAGAAGGATACTCCATCTAACTCTACCGTACACGCGAATATTACTAAGTCTCCTTCAACGGTAGGAGATGCTGACTTACCTTGGGAGGAGGAAGGTCAGTCTTTGACTAAACTTAGTAAAGATACCCCTCCAAAGGAGAAAACTCAAGCACCATTTCTGAAGCGTCTGAAATCAACAATTCTGAAAGATACTCCGAAAATGACATTAGCCTCTGAAACTGAATTAATTCAGGAACTCAAACAATTGCAAATAGAGGTTCCTTTACTACAAGCAATAAAGGAGATTCCTGAGTTGAATCAGTTGATCAAACAACTGTGTATTAAAACTCCAGGAAGGAAGCCAAATAAAATAAGCACTATTCACATCGATGGCTATCTAGCTGACTTTTTGTCTGGAAGGACTGCTGCTCCAAAATATGATGATCCTAGGAGTCCACTGACAACTCTTACAATTAATGAGGTAGCAATACCTAATGCATTGGTGGATTTGGGAGAAGCTATTAATGTAATGACTGTGGATGTGATGGATAAATTAAGTCTTACTGATTTAAGTCCCACAACTATAGTCTTACAGATGGAAAATCAGTCTATAGCCATTCCAAAAGGTGTTATTAAAAATGTTCTTGTCAAAGTTGATGGATGGGAATATCTAGTTGACTTTCAAATAATCCAATCGCTTACACCCAAAGATAGTTATCCAATAATTCTAGGAAGACCATGGTTGGCTATTGTCGCTGCTAAAAT
The DNA here is from genome assembly GCA_007258455.2 of Sequoia sempervirens. Lineage (NCBI taxonomy): Eukaryota > Viridiplantae > Streptophyta > Pinopsida > Cupressales > Cupressaceae > Sequoia > Sequoia sempervirens. The sequence continues at coordinate 410,629 of VDFB02258445.1, forward strand.
CGATTATCGAGAAGGAGGAATGACCATTTCACATGGTCCAGATAGTAAATGTTTATTCTTATATCCTCTTGCTAAACCCACCGAATATAATAAAGTTTGGGTTGATGAACCAGAAGAATTTAGTGGGCAAGACAATTTGGCCTCCTTAGCCATGGTAGTGATTAAACAATATGGAGAGGAATAAGAGGATGAGTTAGTAAATGAAGTGGCACACCTGGCTATAGGATCGAGTGAAGAGGTAATGGAGGATGTACCATAAATTTTGGGACAACCAATTGATATAAGTGGGATGGAACAGAATTATGTTACCATGGGGATGCCTTGTCCCTTGGCCAATATGATTCCTAGAATGAGCTATTTCTTTGACGATATTACAAGATTTCACCAACTTATACCTCATAGTTGTCCCCTCAACACCTTGTTATGTCTGATACATACTGTCACTTTAGCCTATCCAAGAATAAAAACAATTATGTTGCTGCCAAGAAAAACTTTGAATGTCAATAGTTGGTTGACAAAAATACAAGAGGATAAATTATTTAATGTGTTGGTAAAAAGGTCTAAAGATTTTTCTTGGGACTATACAAACATGAGGAGGATTCACCCAAGTGTTTGTACACATCACATTTATACTGATCCTAATATGAGACCTGTACGTCAACCACAGAGGAGACTCAATCCAGCGCTAAAGGATCTTGTTAAAATTGAGATTGAGAAACTCCTCCGTGTAGGATTTATTTATCCTATCTCTGATAGTAAGTGGGTGTCACCTATGTTAGTTGTACCAAAGAAAAATAGAAAGTGGAGAATTTGTGTAGATTATAGAGAACTCAATAAAGCCACTTTTCAAGATTATTTTCCCTTACCATTTGTTGACCAGGTTTTGGACAACTTGGCCGGGAGGAAATATTTCTCCTTTTTAGATGGATTTAGTGGTTACAACCAAATTTAGGTAGCACGAGAAGACCAAGATAAGACAACATTTACTTGTCCTTGGGGCACATTTGCATACTAAGTTCTTCCTTTTGGACTTTGTGATGCTCCAGTGACTTTTCAGAGGGCCATTTTGGCTATATTAGCAACACTTGTCAATGATTGTGTAGAGGTTTATATGGATGATTTCACAGTATATGGGTCAACCTATGATGAAGCTCTTCAAAAGCTGGATAGGGTTTTAGAGGTTTGTGAGGAAAATCGGTTGTCCCTTAGCCATGAAAAGTGTTTAATAATGGTGGAACAAGGAATAGTCTTAGGTCATCATATTTACTCAGAAGGAATAAAGGTTGATCCCAAAAAAATTGAAGTCATTCAACAATTTACTGTTCCTCGAACATAAATAGATGTTCGAAGTTTTCTTTGACATGCTGGATATTATATAAGGTTCATAGAAAGCTTCAGAAAGATAGCAGCCCCTATGTTTTCTCTTCTCCAAAAAGATGTGGAGTTTAATTGGACGTCTAAGTGTCAACAATCATTTAAAATGATAAAGGAGAAGCTTGTCTCTGCTCCCATATTGCGTGGACCAAATTGGAGTCTTCCCTTTCACCTTTATGTCGATGCTTTAGATGACGCAATTGGTGCAATATCAGGGCAAGAAGATGAGGATGGGGGTAAATATGCCATATATTATATTAGCAAAACCCTAACATCTGTTGAGAGAAACTACACGACAACAGAAAAAGAATTCTTGGTTGTGGTTCATGCCATTAAAAAGTTCTACCATTATATTACAGTATATAAAGTTACAGCTTATATAGATCACTCAGCTATAAAATATTTAATGAATAAACCTCTAGTTAATGGTCAAATAATGAGATGGTTACTACTCCTTCAGGAGTTCAATGTGACAATACTTGACAAGCTAGGGAGATTTAACGAGGTGGCAGACTTTTTATCTCAAATCAAACAAGAGGAGGGTGACCGAGCACCTGTACAAGATTAGTTTCCATATGAAAATTTGTTTGCCATCTCTACAAAGACTCCTTGGTTTGTTGATATTTCCAACTATTTAGCTACCTCTGAAGTACCTCCTAGATTTACATCAAAACAAAGGAAGTGACTTATTCGAGAGAGTACACCATTTCAATGGATTAATGGGATTTTATTCTGTTGTGCACCTGATATGGTTTTGAGAAGATGTGTCAGGGCTGATGAAACTTATAGTATTCTGAGGGCATGTCACGATGATCCTTCTGGGGGCCATTACTCTGCAAAAAGAACTTCTCATAAAATTTTAGGTGCTGGATATTATTGGCCTTCAATGCATAAAGACGTTAAAAACTATGTTCGTCATTGTGATGAATGCCAAAGAGTGGGAAGACCAACTGCTTCTACAAAAATTCCTTTGTAGCCTCATGTAACATTGGAACCATTCGAAAAATGGGGGTTAGATTTTATCGGCTCCATAAATCCTTCCTCTCAAGGGAAAGAATACATATTAGTTTGTACCAATTATCTGATGAAATGGGCAGAAGTTCAAGCTTTACGAGTTGCCAAAGAAGAGCAAGTTGCTGATTTTCTCTATAATAAATTTTTTCTTCGATTTGGAGCCCCCCAAACTATCGTTACAGATCAGGGACCCCAATTTATGTCCAAAGTTCTCCTAGCATTTACAGACCATTTTCAGGTGAGTCATAAGAAGTCATCCCCTTATCACCCTCAAGCAAATGGTCAAGTAGAGGTGACTAATTGGGAGTTAGAAAACATATTGACAAAAATGGTCTCTTTAGGAAGAAGAGATTGGGCCAGGAAATTGCCTGAAGTCGTTGGGCATACAATACAACATGGAAATCTACAATTGGATTGAGCCCCTATGAGCTTGTTTTTGGGAAGAAACCTCTTCTCCCCATTGAGTTTAAACTCCAAACCCTACGTACAGCTATGGAGTTGGGTCTAGATTTGAAACAAGCTCAAATAGAACGAGTTTTACAGTTAAGTGAGTTGGATGAGCTTTGTTTAGATGTTGTCCATCAAACTGAACTAGTTCAACATCAAAAAAAAGATTGGCATGACAAATATATTAAAGAGAGAGTTCCATAATGGTGACCGGGCCTTGCTATTCGATTCAAGATATAAAGACCATAAAAGAAAACTCAGGACTCATTGGCTAGGGCCATATGAAATTTCTGAAGTCTTCTCGAATGGCATAGTTCAACTAAAACCCATTGATGGTGATTTACGAACCCTCCTAGTTAACGGTCATCGCCTACGTATCTACCATAAACCTGTTAATAAAGAAGAATTTACAAAATTGGTAGAAATGCAGGGAGAGATCCAATGCATTGACCTTGCCAAGGCAAAGTCTACCTGATTCAATATCTAGTAAAAAAAATAGATGATGAAAAGTTGTAATAAAAAGACATGTGTACCAAATTTGTTTTCAAAGAATTTTTCATTAATTTTCATTTCGGACATAACACGTGTTTTCATTTTGTAGGACTTCTCATGAAGGAATAACAACTTCCAGAGCACCTTTCCAAGATGCTTCGGAACTTGATGGTCCAGTTGTCCAGTGCTTCGGAACCTGACGGTCTGAACACCCGATGCTCCAGAACCTTCTCTTCAGCCCACCATGTTGGAAGGATGTTCCTATAGAATGATATAAGCTCTTGAAGTTCGAGTTTGGTGTTTGTCATTTTTCTTCTCTTTGGCTGCATCTTTCGACAATGCTTCAAAATTTTCATTTGGTTGCTGCTGTAGCTGCATCTTTCGACAATGCTCCAGAACTTTCATTCGATTGTTGCTCTAGCTGCATCTTTTGATGATGCTCCGGGACTTTCATTCGGTTGCTACTCTAGATGCATCTTTCGATGATGCTCCAAAACTTTCATTCAGTTGCTACTTCAGCTACATCTTTCGACAATGCTCTAGAACTTTCATTTGGTTACCATTCTGGCTGCATCTTTCGGTGATGCTCTAGAACTTATCCACTTTCTTTGTTTCGAATGCATGCCTTATGCGTGCTTCGAAACTTATCCATTTTTCATTCCGCCACCTCCTTTCTAAAAAAATTCAAATCTTCTTCGATGCTTTGATTAACATACATTGGTACACACCTTTTCCTTAAAGTTTTTCTTTTGCCATTATAAATAAAATCTGCCATAATAGCTTGCCTTCATTAATGACTTCGCCATCCATAAGCTTCCTCGTTCATGTCATAATAACTGAACCGTCACCTCAGCCCATACCATTGCATCACCCTATCAAATCGGTAAAGGTATGAGATCTTCAAGCGATTATGGAGTATAAGTACAAATTTTTGCTTTAAATAAGTAGTTATTTTTTAATAAAATAAATTGATTGGCACGAGTTTCCTTTCCCAATTTAGTAAATTGAGCCACTTGTTGATTAATTGCTAAGTACGCTACTTATTCTATGACCCTTCATGCAAATTGACATTATTACACAGCAAGCTCCGAGCAAGAGTAGAGTAAATAATTACAGTTTGATCATATTTTCAAAAATATTAGTGCACAAGTTTCTAGCATTATTGAAATTTTCAGCAGAGTGGTAGAGACAAGACAAAGATGGGCAGTACAAAGAAGAAATTTGAGCCGGCTTCTGCAGAAAAATTGCTGGGGTTAAGTAATATTTCTGGGCTGTTTGAGGAAGTCAATTGGTTAGATTTTGTTAGAAAATTCGAAGGGTATAATGAAAAGATGGTGAATGCATTTGCGGAAAATTACTCTAGTGGTCAGGTGACACTGCATGGGAAGCGTTTCAAGGTGAGTTAAAAAATTATCTCTTCTCTTTCAGGGTTAGAAAATTCTGGCATTAAAATATCAGAAACAACACAAATAACATATTAGAAATTATCATAATTTTTTCTTAGACAAGGGGACCCTCAGCCCATGATAGTTATCAGTACTAGGGGGCAAAATAAGGGGTTTCAATGAGCTTCTATATTAGAACCCTGAGGTACTATAGTTACATGGATTATTAAGTATTTTACTTGTGAAGGTCAACTTACTACTGTGGTAGGACCTACATTCCGCATGTTAATACATTTGCGGCATGGGAAGGAAAACCCTGCTCTTAGGGTTAATTTGCCTCATTTCTTGAATGATTCTGTTAATTCTTCGATAGAAAGATATAAAACTAGTTTAGGGTCATTAAAGCATCATGGGTTAATTCAATTAATTTGTAAATATTATTCCCGTAATAAACCTAGAAGCAAATGGGAAACTTTTTTGGGGAAGTTTGACAAGCCTACACCAGGAAGGAAGTTAGAACTAGGAGAATCTTCAAAACAAGTTGCTTCACCTTCCGGAGCAACTTCCCCTGAAGACCCTGAGGCTCCTGAAACCCAAATTCCCACCATTCTTGGTGAGGAAGTTCTGGAATTTAAAAATGAAGAATTTGAAACTCTAGGCCAGTCAAAAGATGTGGAGATAATAAATCCAAATGTGGATACCAATCCTGTTAAGAAGAGGAAACGAAGGACCATTCTTCAAAATGCTCCAACAATTTTAACTTATCAGGATACTCCTCCTTTAAGACGGAGCAAAAGACTATCCTTTGAATCTACAGGAACCCCAGTGCAGAGTAGAGGGAATAGATTAAAATCTAAAAAGCAAAAGAAAACCTTGGAAACTGAGGGGTCAATTCACTAATCCTTAGAAAAAGAAATTTATGTTGAAGAAGCACATTTTCATTTAGTGTCTGAAGAAGAAGCCCTAGATCAAGAAAAATAGGAAACAAAAAGGGGACAATCTCCACTCCCTATGGAGGTTGATGATAGTATGTTAGGAAATTTGTCTCTGGTTATCAATAAAGTTGTTGAAATAGTTGAAACTGAAAATATTAATTCAGAATTGGAAAAGTTGAAACTAGAAATAGAAGAGCTAAGAAGTCAGTTGCATAAAAATAAGGAAGATATGGAATCGCAACAAGAGGAAATAATGGTATACAAAACTGTAATAGGAAAAAGGGATCAAGAAATTCAAGATTTAAAATTGGAAATATAGGGAAAAGATACATCTATTAGTGAGATGCAAATACAAATTCAGAATTGTAATCAGGAAAACAAGGTACATAGAGATGGTTTAAATAAAGAAATTTAAGATTTAAAAGAAAATTTTATGCTTATGTTTTCATCCTTTGAGGAAGAAAAGAAAAGACAGAAAGAAGAATTATAAGCTTCTCTTAGTAGAATTATGGAATTAGAGCAAGACTTGTAGGAAAGCACAAGTAAACTAATGGTGGAATCCAAATAAGTTCAAACCGAACCAACGGTAAATGAATGGTTTCAAATTCAAATTCCTCCATTATTAATAAAATGGATGGAACGGTGTTATTTCCTAAGGAATGCACAAATTGAAAATAATAGATTAAAAATGGAAACGGTGTTATTAAGAGAAGCATTTCATAAATCCTATAGGGGGAAACAAGATGCATGTCAGATAGCTGAATTTCTTTTATCTTGTAGAAGACCATCAAGATTGTATTTAATGTTTTTGAATGAGCAATGTTTTAGATGGAAATTGCTCAGAATTTACAATGACTAGCCTCATGAACCTAATGACAAAGAATTTGTTAAGATATTTGCAAACTCAAAGCCTGAAGAGAAAGATATTCTCTATGAATTATTTACTCATGATCTTCTATTAGGAAAGCATATTGATTTCTTTGTTAATCTTTTTGTGGGAGAGGTGCGATTAAGATCTCTATTGTCTACTATGCATAATCAAATCCATTGGCAAGAACGTAACAAGGAATATGCCCAAGTAGAGAAAAGTATAGGAGTTCAAATGAGATATCCAAATGGTAGACCAATAGCTTTCAAGAAGACATTTGTAGCTCTTCTATTGGACGAGAAAATGAAGGGAAGGTATGATGATAGTCTTCGAGTCTATTATAATCATTTCATAGATCAGGGGTAGAAATTGGTTGGTAGGGCCTGGCATGCATGTGAAGAGAGATACACTCCATTACCTGTATATCTAAAGAAAAGAGAGGTGATCTCTCCTCTTAGCATCAGATGGTCCTTCAGAAGAGCAGATGCCTTGGCCAAAATTTTGGAAGATCTCATAACAAAGTGGATAGGAATGAGGTACAAATCTCCTTTATTGCTCTATCCAGCCCTTGCTTTCCATGTTAATATAGATCAAGATGATAGAATCTTTAGTGAATGGAAAGGGGGAGTTGCTTTTCATAGAGGCTTCCACCATACCCCTATAAACTTTGATGTAACAACAAGAGATCTATATGATATTAGTGCAAAATATGAAGAATGGAACAGAGGGTAGAGTTATAATCAAGGGACAGGTGGACCTGCCAAGAATTAGGAAGGGGAGGAAATGATGAGGTAAAAATAACCTCATCATGATAATACCATAAAGACCTATCTCATATATGCAAATCCCTATCCTCTGCCAATTAATTAAATTTTAGGAGAAATAATTGCGTAATTTTTAGTGAGAAATTGTATAAACTTTATTTCTTTTGATTTATTGAAGTATTTTTCCAATACATACCTAATGGGTTATTTTAAGTGTTTTATGGATAATAATCGGTCATCAAGTTGCAGATTAGAAGCATTCAGCCAACACGTGCTCCAGAATAGGTTGAAGATGTACGCTGGAAATATGCTCCAGAACTTTAGGGTGATGGACCAAAGATATAGTTACTCTTTGAAGTTTTTATTTCTGTTATCCTTTGAGTCAAAAATTTTATGGCTCGACTTGAGCCTCTTAAATACTATTGTAATGGATTTTAAAGACATATGAGTTATTCATAGATTTGTTTTAGATATTTTCAATGGTTATCCATACCATCTGAAATATAGGATGTAGTTAGAGTTTTTCTATAAAAGACATGATCTCCAAAAGTAAAACATACAGTGAAAAAGTAATTTTATACTGTCAAAATGTTTTCTGAAGTTTATGAATAAAGAGATTGTTATCTAAAATTTCAGAGTTATGAGTTATGGATGATAATTATGGTTGATAGAAGCATTTATGAAATAACTGTGAATGTGAACTGAGAACGAATGTGATAACCCACGAGCTAGCCACTCGAAGGGAGATAACTTAAATAGATAAGTGTTTTCTTTTATTATATTGTTGTTTTGTAGAGAATTATTGAATTTACTGTTATGAAATTTAAGTTCTAAAGTATTTGTTGTCTTTTACTTTTGTAGTTTCTGTTATTAACTGTTAGAATCTTTACTGTTAAAGAAGAAATTTTATGGATTGTTATAAGTTTTTTTGTTTTTATAGTTTATCATCTTCTTAGTTTAATTTTTTATGTACATTTTAATTCAGTTATCATGCTTTCTAAATTAGTTTTCTTATCTTTTTTTTTTAGTTTAAACATTTCCTGTTTTCTTAGGATAAATTGCTTTACAGTTTTATAGTTAGATGGCTTGAAGTTAGAATTAATATTAAGTTGTTCTCAAAAGTTAGAAAACCTAAAGGAGATACTTCAGACTTCTTCTATTGTAAATTGCCTTGAACACTACCCAATCGACAAATTGAATTTTATATTCTAAAGTAATGGGACCTAACGACATCCTACCAGTGCAACTTTCGTTCTACAACACGTACGACCAAACGGACTGTTCCAACACATCTGGATGGGTACATTTATGCTAGACATGGTCATTTTTCATACCTAAACACGCCAAATCACTTTGAGCTACGTTCAACTCACTTGATCCCTTAAGAGTCTAAAGTGCAAAATGGCTACAATCTTCGATGAGCTATTACTTAGAAACTGTGATGCTTAAAAACTCTTCGTATGAGGCCACAAGATCATGTTGGGCCCATCTACAATAACCTCTATTGGTTTTTTCTATCTTAGAGGCATTTTCTCATGGTGACGAATTTTTAGTTGAGGAAAAAGTTGTCAAATACAAGTAGTGTAAAGTTGCAAAGTGGTGCAAATTTCATTTTGTAACTCGTACAACCAAATAGACTATTCCAACGCATTTGGATGGGTATGTTTATGCTATGCATAGTCCTCTTTCACACCCAAACACGTCCAATCACTCTGAGCTACGTTCAACCAGCTTGATCCTTTAAGAGTGCAAAGTGCAAAATAGTTGTAATCTTTGACGGGCTATTACTCGAAAACCATGATGCTTACAAACTCTCTGTCTAAGGTTACAGAATTGTGTTGGGCCCCTCTATAATAACCTCTTTTGGTTTTTTCTATCTCGAAGGAATTTTCCAATGGTGATGACTTTTTAGTTGAGGAAAAAGTTGTCAAATATAAGCAATGTAAAGTTGCAAAGTGGTGCAACTTTCATTCTGCAACTTGTACGAACAAATGGATTGTTCCAATATGTCCATATGGGTACATTTACCCTAGGAATGGTCCTTTTTCACACCCAAACATTCCCAAGCACTTTGAGCTACAGTCAATCAACTCGATCCCTTAAGAGTCCAAAGTGCAAAATGGTTGCAATCTTTGACAGGCTATTACTCGGAAACCGTGACACTTACAAAAAATTTGTCTGAGGGTATGGGATCATGTTGGTCCCCTCTACAATAACCTTTCTCAATTTTTTCTATAGGCATTTTCTAGTGGTGATGACTTTTCAGTTGAGGAAAAATTTATCAAATGCAAGCAGTGTAATGTTGCAAAGTGGTACAACTTTCGTTCTGCAACTCATGTGACCAAACAAACTATTCCAATGTGTTTGAATGGGTTCGTTTACATTAAGCATGGTATTTTTTTCCCAAACATGCCCAATCACTCCAAGCTACGTTCAACTGGTTTGATCCCTTAAGAGTCCAAAGTGCAAAATGGTTGCAATCTTCGACAGGCTATTACTCGAAAACCATGATGCTTACAAACTCTTCGTCTAAGGACATGGGATTGTGTTGGGCCCCTCTATAATAACCTCTCTCATTTTTCACTATCTTGGAGGTGTTTTCCCGTGGTGACAAATTTTTAGTTTAGGAAAAAGTTGTCAAATGCAAGCAAGGTAAAGTTGCAAAGTGGTGCAACTTTCGTTTTGCAACTCGTACAACCAAACAAACTATTCCAATGCATTTGGATGGGTATTTTTATGCTAGGAATGGTCCTCTTTTTCACCCAAACATTCCTAATCACTTTGAGCTATGTTCAACCGACTCGATCCCTTGAGAGCCCAAAGTGCAAAATGGATGCAATCTTTGATGGGATGTTACTCAAAAATCATGATGCTTACAAACTCTCTGTATGAAGCTATGAGATTGTGTTGGGACCCTGTATAATAACCTCTCTCATTTTTTTCTATCTCAGAGGCATTTTCCCATGGTGACGAATTTTCAGTTGAAGAAAAGTTAATAAATGCAAGCAGTGTAAAGTTGCGAAGTGGTGCAACTTTCATTCTACAACTCGTATGACCAAACAAACTGTTCCAACACGTCCAGATGGGTAGCATGGTCCTTTTTTGTACCCAAACATGCCAAATCACTTTGAGCTATGTTGAATTGGCTCAATCCCTTATGATGGAATTTAAAACAAAGGAAAAGAGAAAGACTCACACAACAGTTGACAAGTCTAATTTTTCCACACCAAAAGCATATGATTGCATGAAAGAGGTAAAACATCTAAGTGTCAAAATAGTTGAGGAAAGCCTAAACCTTTTCATTATCAAATGGGTTATGATCCAATTATTATTAATATTAGTATTTAGGTAACTTTCTTATTCCTATTATGGCTCTAATCACAAATGAGAAGGCTACATGAATCTTAAAATGTTGTATGATCATCCTCAATTCTAGCAAGGGAAAGACATTTTTAATTATCCTCCTTGCCCTTACAACAATATGGTTGTTGTAAAGAGAATTTTTTTCAAGATTCTAAAAAAAATTGAAAGATTTATAGCTAAACCTAATCATAGGTCAATAGAAATATGAGCCCACATGGTGGCTTATGACCTAGCTAAAGAGAATCATGAACAAGAGGTATAAATATATGTTGATACTAGAGCCTCGACCATAAGTAGAAGCTAAAAATATCCCAAAGAAGAGGTATAAATATATGTTGATACATGAGATATTACAACACCTATTCCTACTCCTTCACAATCATATCAAACATCTTAGAAGAAATTGAATCTTAGTGGGTGCCCACCATAAACTAATAACTCCTTTGAATATTAGTGGGTGCCCACCACAAACTAGAGCTTATTTTAGAATACCACAAGTGGAGGTGAGGACCTAGAATAGGAGAAGGAAAAAAAATGAGAGAAGTGATGATCCGCTTATGAAAATTGGATATGAAAAGTAGAAAACAGAATAACAAAGCATGCAAGAGCCATTAGAGGTTTGTATGGATAAGGTACAATAGGTTACATATCTATCTTCCCTCTCCTAGCTTTATCCATTTTAAATTATTCCTTGGATTCCATATTGAATTAGCACATAAGTAAATGATACATCGTTGGCGAATCATTTTTGGAAATATTGAAGTTGTTTAGCATCAATCAATAAATATTCAAGAAAAACCATGAAGGACAACAATGAGCAATGCTTGGGCTAACCAATTAATAAGTATACACATGAATAAGTGAAGAATACATGTGAATAAGTGAAGCACAAGTACTCAAATACACGTTCCTTGAAGTATACACATGAATACATAGTATACACATTAATACAAAGTATATACATGAATACAAGGTATATGCATGAAAACACGTAAGTCGCAAAGTATACATTGGAATACACATAAGCCACAAATTATACACATAAGTTGTAAAGTATACACTTGAATACATGTGACTCATATCTATTGAACCGTGGATTTATAATGCAAATATGGACACCATCGATAAAAAAAATATTTGTATTAACCAAATAGCCACATAGGCATACATCAATATATGTTGATATAAGTATAAAATATATACAAAATAGCCATATAGGCTTACAAGAATGTCATATAGGCATACAATGTCAAATATATGCAATACAAAATATGTCCAAAAATACCATATAGGCATACAACAAAGGGCCCTAGAATCAAAATTCATTGCCCTCTAGGCTCTTGACAAACTCTTGTCCTTTATTGGTTGGTCGGATGGCGATAAGTTTGTCGCTCGTTTACTCTAAAGTTGAGGAGTTCTCGTTTACTCTAAAGCTTCTCTCTCCTCCCAAGGTTTAGTTCTTGATCAATCTTTACCTATTATAATAACAAGTAAAGACATTGATATATAGAAATTACATTATAAAAAATGATATATTTAACAAAGTAATCACTTAATTCCTCTAGATGATCACTCTCCTTGAGGGAAATATTTGCATGCCCATGCTATGACATGTTGAAGCACTATAGAAACCATCTAAAGAGAAATTAAACTACAAATCAATAATGGTTTGATTTTTCACTAACTAACAACTATAACAACGAATGTAAATTGAAATTTAGTAATTTGCCTCATACCCCCATGAGAGGCATCAAAGAGTCTATAGCAGAAGAAACACCAAGCTCCTTTTCCCTATGAACATCTGGAGGTGTTTCCGCTTGCAACATCTAAAAATAAAACAACAAATTATTCAATCATAAAAACTACAATAGTGATGCACATCATGGCTTATAATGTATGAGATAATGAACATAATTTTGAGTAATTATTGAACTATATATTTCTTACTAACATTCTTACTATTTTCCCTATCCATAGCTTGCTCAAAAGCACCTATTTTAGGCTTTTATCCATAGCAGCAAGGCAGTGAATTTTTTGATAAAATACTTTGGTAGACATGTGCAAAAAATGTGGTAACATAGAGAAGGTAGTGAACTGTTTGAAAAAATGCTTCAAAGAAATGTGGTCTCATGGTGATGGAATGCCATTACAAACAGATGTGTCATGGAATTCCATCACCATGAGACCGCATTTCTTTGAGGCATTTTTTCAAATAGTTCATTCCCTTCTCTATGGTATTATGCTGGGATGGGGTGGTATAGTGTGGTCTTGGTTATGAGATGGAGGGCAATCATGACATGAAGAGGGAGGGGTGGGTATATGAACAAGTGGAATAAAAGGTGGAAGGTTTCATGGATTGGTAAATTGAGGATGAGGATGAGGACCTTGAAAAGAATTTGGAAGGGAATTTTTGCTAAAGGCTTGGTTCCAATTCTTAAGGTAGTGAGTTGTTTGACAAATTGCCTCAAAGAAATGTGGTCTTATGGTGATGGAATGTTTGAAAAAATGCCTCAAAGAAATGTGGTCTTATGGTGATGGAATGGAATTCCATCACCATGAGACCACATTTCTTTGAGGAATTTTTTCAAACTACTCACTACCTTGTCTATGTTATTGCTTACTATTATGTTTTGATAGATTTTTTCCAAGCATCCATAGTTTGTTGGAAAGCACCTTTTTTAGCTTTTAGCCATGGCAGCAAGGAAGTGAACTATTTGATAAAATAATTTGGTAGACATGTATGGAAAATGTGGTAGCATATAAAAGGTGGTGAGATGTTTGACAAAATGCCTTAAAGAAATATGGTCTCATGGCAATGGAATGGCATTCCATCACCATGAGACCACATTTCTTCAAGGCATTTTTTCAAACTACTCGCTGCCTTGTCTATGCTATTGCTTACTATTATGCTTTGATAGATTTTTTCCAAGCATCCATAGTTTGTTGGAAAGCAACGTTTTTAGGCTTTTAGCCATAGCAGCAAGGAAGTGAATTTTTTGATAAAATACTTTGGTAAACATGTATGGAAAATGTGGCAGCATATAAAAGGTAGTGAGTTGTATGAAAAAATGCCCCAAAGAAATGTGGTCTCTAAGTGTGAGCCTTAATGCTTATGACTTCCTAATGCAATGACTAGAATGTGTCTACATTTCAGTTTGTTTGATAAGTTGTTTGTGCTTCAACAGAACTGTACCTTTAGCATATGAGAGATGCATTGTTAGTAGTTCAAATTGGTAGTGAGCCACCCCTTCTTCTTTCTTTCTTTTGGATAGTGAGTCCTTTGGAAATGACCCATTGATAGTGAGCCTTTCTTTATCTTTCTGTGAAGTGAGCCCACAACTCATGAGACCACATTTCTTTGAGGCATGTTTTCAAACAACTCATTGCCTTGTCTATGCTATTGCTTACTATTATTCTTTCATAGATTTTTTCCAAGCATCCATAGCATAGAAAAGGAAGTGAACTGTTTAAAAAAATGCCTCAATAAAAAGTGGTCTCATGGAATGCCATGACAAGCAAATGAAATTGGAAGTTGCTCCTAGTTATTACTTATGCTATGTGAAGTAATTGCATCACTACTTATGTTGACTTTCTAAACAATTGTATTGTAATTGAAATTTTGTCATCAACATCTAGTTATTAGTTATTCAATGTGAAGTAATGCTTTGAGTTTGAAAGATGTGCAATGCAATGTAATCAATGATATGAATATAAAATACACAAATCTATTAAGTGCAATTCATTAGTTAAACTCTTTATTCTATTACCTGCATGAAGGTTTGTACAACTCCATTGGCACTAGGAGGTGTTCTCGCGAAACCTCCAATATAAGCCTATTCAACATCCAAAATCAGATATTATAATACCATTCATATAACAATTCTATTCACATGCAATATTTATAATTGTGTACTAGTTACATACCTCAACGATAGATGCAGTGGAGTAATAAATAGGAGGAGGGTTGGTGTATCTAGTATCAACACTGTGACCTTGAAATTTTATTATAATTATTAAACTAAATTAATTAATCTTGTATTTCAAAAATAAATTCAATAAATTAAATTCAATGAACATGTTAACATTTACCTGAGTATTGACACTGAAAACCTCATTCAAAATGTCATCAGCCATCGCCATCTCCGCAACTTCAGACGTATCCTGCGCACCAACCTCCTAAGTGTTTGTGGGGTCATATGTACAAGCCGACCTTGCAGACCTTACAAGAATGGTTGGAAGCCTACCTGTTGAATGGCACTGTACTACAAGACTAGCACGCTAGATGATGCTCTTGGTCAAAGAGTTGATAGACTGCAAACTGTCCACCTTAGCACTCTCCTTCGCGATGGAAGGGATAACGATGTGCTCATGAGCCATACTAGCGAGAGATAATCTCCCTTGCCACTGAGGATCCTGATGTGCACCTGGTCTATCTTGTACCAACCCTCCACCTCTCCCCTAAAAGTCCCTCATATCAAAATAGTTAGGGATTTTGTTGAGGATGAACTCGTAGTAGAGTTTCCTCAAGAAATATTGGGGTACCTTGTTATTGTTGCATGGTGGATAGTCAAAACTATCCACCACCTATCCCAAAAAAAATTCTTAATCCCTTGGTGGTGGCACCAATGGATAGGTAGCCTCTTGGCATTAAGTTCAATATTTTAATTTGTGCGTGGGTCAACAAATAGTGAGCACAAATCATATTTTGTAAATTTTTCATCTTTTACTTCTTTATATGATAATTTATCTGCATAAAAATTCCTCCACGCTTGCCTCCTATATGCCCAACCACTTAATTGTTTGTTGATTGCATCTACATGTGTTATCATGTCTTGAAGTGAATTTGCAAGCGTTCTTCTTTCCATGTTTGAACTTAAAGGATCGTTCAACCTCGTGATTAACTCAATCTATTTTTTGTTGTTTTCAATTTCCCCCATTAAATTTTGTTGAGTACTAGGAGGATGTTGAGGAACTGGTGTATGAGTTTGTTGTTGTGGTTGTTGAGGATTTTGAGGAGGGTTTTGAGGTTGATTAACATCTCCCACAAATTAAAGAAATGAACATCAAAAACAACCTAAAATTACCTATTTAATAATAAATTCACAAAAAAAAGCTTACTTATTTGACCTCCCTATCAACGTGGTGACATCTTGGCGATGAAATTGCAACTACTGATCCTTCCAAAATGCAAGCGCACAATTGCAGGGTTTGTTGGCCACGGGCAAGAAAAAACACAGTGAAAATGAAATGAAATGGTTTGCTTTTTTTGTTTTAATAAGCTATAACACACTCGTGTTATAATGTAAGTGCATTATAGACTCAATGTGACTGAGCCTTAGGCTCGGTCACACCAAGCCATAACGTGCTCGCATTATATCCTTTAAAAAAAAATTAAACTTTTGGCCACTTTTTGGGCCCCCAAATTTTTGCACCCACCCAAGGATTGAAGACCTCTTGATGTGCAAGATTGGAAAAGTTGCAAAAGTTGCAAAAGGTGTCAAAGTTGTCAAATCATAGAATATAACCTACAAATCTAATTTTTGACTTTCTGACATTGAAACCTAGACAAATTAGAAGCTACAGATCAACATCAAAGGCTCCTAAAAGATTTCTGAAAACCTTGACAAAAGACCCATTCATCCATGGGCGAATAAGTCCTAGACATCCTTTAGAAACTAACTTTTGGTGATTGGTAAACACCTTTTTTCCCTTCTCAGATCTACAATCAATTTTTTTTTTCTATTAATATCGAGTTTCATATTGTTGTTTCAAGTTTGAATTGGCCTAATTTGGTTGATTTTCTATTTTTAGTTTTTCTCCCAAAAGTGTTGTTTGAACTTGACCCCCGTCCTCAAAGCATAAGGAAATATGAAGATTCTCACATTGAGTTGATTCACCTAAGGGTTGTTAGTCAATTCTTTGTGGGGATCTCATTTCTAATGAAATAGAGGAAAATAGGCCCATCTATATCATTTTGGTGAACCCCCCTCTCATAACATATTTTTCCATGTTTCATTTTGGAGAACCTAACATTTGAGCATCATAAATTTTCTAATTTTGAGTCCTTTCAAACCCTGAATCTAGGATTTGCATTACTTTGCATTGTGTTGCATTGATTTGCATCTCATTTAGAGTTGTTTACTTGCATTAGTTTGCATCTCATTTAGGGTTTTAGGCTTGCATTTTTGTGTGCTTCAAAATCTAGAAAATTCAAAAATCTCAATCATTTTGCATAGTGTTTACATTACATTGCATGATCACTCATTTACATTAGAAAATTGAATCAAAATTGCATCTCAAATTAGGTCTTTTTTCTGTCATTTAACATTATTTTGCACTTGCATTTAGACTTGATTTTCTAGAAATTTGAAATTGTAATCACCTGTTTGAAATTAGAATCTGGAAAGCATAAAAACTAACTCAGAAATTTGTAAATCAATTTTTCAAAACCCTAAAGTGAGACCCATTCACCCATGGGCGAATGAGCCCTTGATCAAGGCTTTTTCTATATTTTTGAGCATCAAAAATACTATTTTTGCATTATGTGTTCCCACATTTATTTTGTTGTTTCAATTTCCAAAATTTCTATTTTTTGAAATAGTTCATATAAAGGTTAATTTGTCAAATTTAGTGCATTGTTTGAATTCAAATTTGCATTTAAAAAAGACATCATGTTCAGGTTTTTGTATAGCATAATAAAAAATTTATCTTATTTTAAATCTGGAAATTGCTTTTACATACTTGCATTGCACTTTACATTCTAGGGTGTTTGATTGCATCTCACCTATTCTCCATTTTGGGTGCACCTTGGGTTTGTGAAACTTGTATGATCTTCACAACTTGGTGTCCTATTTCCAATACTATCGTGAGACATAGCTTGAGACTCATGTCGTCCTGTGATACATCACTTGTCGTGGATCTTGGGTTTTCTAATTCTTTCACTCATAGTGTTGACACTAGTCAACCCACTATGGACCATTCCCTTGACACTTTGTTTCCTATGACCTCCTTACCAACAACTAATGTGACTAATGTTGAATCAAGGGTTTCTAATGTCCCTCAAGAGAACCTAAGAAGAATGGATGAAGAGTTAGAGAGATTGTAAAACTTTGTGAGCTCTAAATACAATAATAGTAATGTGATTCCTATCATAGATAACATGAGGAGAATAATTGATAATGAACAAGGAATATAAGTTGTGTGTAGTTTAAATCACATCATTACCAACAATGTCCCTACAATGACTAGTTGTGCTCAAGCTATGGGACATACTCAAATTCAAGGTGGAAATTCAATCCCTCCTTCCATAACCATGACCTCTATTCTGACATTCACTAATCCAACTGTTACTACAACCATACAACCCACTATCAATGTCCATACTACCTTAGGTATTTCAACTGGGAATCCCTCTAGCTTTGTGCATTCAAATCTCATATCTCCTCAACCATCTCCCCTCACAAATTTACACTTCACTTGTCCTCTGAACACATATACATCTCCACCTTATTCATCCCCATCTCACAACACAAACAATGATCCCATCCTTAACCAAATCTTGCAAAGTGTTTCATCCCTCCAACAACAAATTGTTATGTTGAATCAAAATCAAAATGGCCGACCTTCACAATATGTCAAAAGAAACCCCTTATCCTTGGAGATATTGAGAACACAAATGCCACAAGGTATAGAGATTCCTAGATTTGAGAAATATGGTGGGAAAGAAGATCTTGTTAGCCATTTTTTCGCATACATAGCCTTATGTAGTGACTTCATTTTTTAGGATAAACTCTTGGCTAAACTCTTCCCTAGATCCTTAAAAGACACTACCTTGAAATGGTTTTGTTCCTTACCAAATAATTCAATATGTTCAATTAATGAACTTATTGATGCCTTCCTTAATCATTTCCAAGTGCACATAGGTCCTAAGATAACCTTAACAGATTTAATGAGATGTAAGCAAAAAGATGATAAAGAATTCACTGACTTTATCACCCATCATCAATTGATTTATTCACGAATCAACATTAAGATTCCCAATCCTTATCTTCAATGAATGTTCATTGATAATTTATAAAATAAAATTCAAGATAAGATTGGTATGATGAAATTTCCCTCCTTCACACAGTTGTATACTGCCCTTCGGGATTACCAAAATTTGATTAGTTGTCGTAAAGTGAAGACTCCCTCTAGTCATCTTGAAAAATCTAAATTTGTGCCTCAAAACAACTATCAGCCATTAATAAGGGATTTTTACAAATTAATCCCCATCAACCAACACAACATGTTGACAACCAAGTGGCTACTATAAAGACAAAAAATTCATACATATTTGGAGATAAAAATAGACAATTCACCCTGTTACCTAATACCCTTCATAACAACATGTTGTAGCTCTTAAACAATAACTTAACTTCCTTACCTCCTGTTAGAGCTCGTAATCCTACTAAGCCTTTACCTCAAAACTATAGACAAAATTCATATTTCCATTTTCACTGAAAAAAATGGACATGTTACGAAACATTGTAACTGTCTTAAACATATTGTGCAAGACCTCATTGATTCTAATCACATTCAAATTGGTGGTGTTAACGATCAAGGTAATAAGTCTATAACACCTAACCAAAAATTGCAAATCTTTACTAATCCCATGCCAAATCATAACATTTCCTTTGTTAAAGCTAGTGAAACTAAGAATGATGTGATGAATGTTGACACAGATGATGAAAACATGAAAGACAATGTGGAAATTTCTATGGATAAGATAGTTGCAACCATTGAATTTCAACCTCATAAGGGCCTAACTAAAATTCCCCTTGGCATTGCTTTCTCACAAAATGACATAACCAAACATGCACTTAATGGTCCTCTTTACATAGCTGGAAGAATCAATGACAAGCCTACTAATGGGATATTAATTGATCTTGTTTGTGTAGAGAATGTGATCATTGAAGAATTATTATTTATGCACGAGCTTTATCAAGATACTTATGAAAAACTGAAAGCATGGATCAAAACGCATAATGGTTTTGCTTTCCCTACGATAGGTTCGATAACTCTTTAAAATTTGGACTAAAAACATTAAGTGTCTTATTCTCCATTACCCTGTCATCAAACCAATTTCATGTGAAGTTAGGCTATCCATGGCTTTGCTCCATAAAAGTCGTCTCGTCGATTGTGCATAAATTCTTAAAGTTTCTATTTGGCAATGAGATTTTTACTATGCACCATAGTGGCTTTAATCCCATGTCTTCCCGTGGGAATTTCTCATTGGATTTCTTTTGGCCCGAACTTATGGAACCTATTAGGCCTCATGAGGACCTATTTTTCAAATCCTATCAAAAGTTTAAGGAAAATTGTATAGTACAATTATTCCAAGTACTAATATGCCTCAACCCACGATTGAGCCTCCTATCCTTGATAAAACCATGATTGAACCAAAATCCCTTCCAAGTAACCAAGACCAAAGCATGACATATCCTCCACCTATTTCCAATAAGAGACTATGAGATAACCAAACAAGTCAAGTTGTGCCTCCTAAAGTCAAACAAGTTTACAAAGCTAAAGAGAAAGTGGTTGAACACCCTCCCATGGTTCTTTTCATTCCTCCCTTAAGGGAAGAAAAGAAACCTATGGTTCTTTTCATCCCTCCCTTAAGGGAAGAAAAGAAACCTATGGTTATTTTCATCCCTCCCTTAAGGGAAGAAAAGAAACCTATGGTTGATAAACCCACTCCTACACAATCGCAACTTGAAAAAAGAATGAAAAGAAATTGAAATGTTAGAGAGCATAGGCATAAACATTGTGCTATTGCTCATTTATTGCAAGAAAAAGAAGAAAATAACAACATAGAAAATCAAAATCGAAACTCACCTCAAGAAATGCATGATGATTCTCCACCTTCATCACAACAAGAAAATCCTAAACCTCAACCAAAACAAGAACAAGCATCTTCCATGGATATTATCATTAGACCTTATGTTGCGATTAACTTGGATGATGATAATGAAATTGCTAAAATTGATGAGGAAGTGCATAAAAATTTAAATTTATTGTTTTCCTCTTCAATGAGCTTAAATAATGATCATATTAGAAAGTGTGATTCACCACGTGTTGAACTTGGTGATTGTCCTAGTTTTTCACTTGACGTTGTTCCTTTGGCTAGTTGCCCACCTTCCACATATGACAAACAAGATTGGGATTCAAATGACCTACTATAGGTTGACTCGCATGTGTCTTACTATTCTTGTCTTTGTTTTATTTTCATGTTTTTTGTGTGATTGCATGTGTGTAATGTGATCCCCCGTATCATTCTATTTGATGTGTCTTCATGTTCATTCCTCTATTTGTATCTACATTCTTCTATATGTCATAAACCTTTATCTTTTCTTTTGCCTTGTGTTTTCCTTTTGGGGATGATGCAGAGCATCAAGACATTTAGGTCTCTTCCATGTTGACCCAAAATCTTTTCTATTTTTTTCACTCTCTATGTGTCATTCTTCCAGTTCTACGAGTATTTTGGGAATGATGACATTTCCGAGCTCTATAATAACATTATAGCAAAGACATACGTTGATCCTGAATCCATGGATCCTTTATGCGTTATTTTTGGGATTTCATTTTGGGGGCAACCCCTTTTCATGGCGTAGCTTCATTTGGAAACATATGATTGGCATGGGGCTTTCCAAATAAGCTCTCATGTCTTGTTAACATTTATCATTGGCTACTTTAAAGTAATTGCTCATAGCATGGTGTATAGCAATTTCTTTAAAGTGGGGCATACACTGGCATTGTCATTTTTACATTTTTTACTATATCTTATGTTTCATAGTGCGGTCTTCTTAATTCACGTGATTTTTCTTCATCTTGGTGGTGTCATTGGGTTTTATGTCCTCTAAGAGTGTGACCTTTCTTGGCATATGATGTTCCTCTTAGTGGTGATGCTACGCATTACATTCCCTAAGTTGTGAATCTTTTATCATAGACTTGTCCTCTCTTAGAGACATTAGGCATGATGTTGCCTAAGGAGAGACCTTACATGAACTAAGAAAAACCCCTTTGAACATGTCTTATCCTATTTTCATTTTGTTCATAAGTGTTTAGAATAACGCAACTTTCTAACCTTATAAAGCTCGATGTTCTTTTTTTTTGTGGCACCTTATCAAAGTTATCAGAGGTATAGATTTGGTATGGTTAGTATGATGAGAGCCTGTAGACCTGGCATGACTTTCTCATTGTATGATAAGATCCTGTAGACCTGGCATGACTTTCTCACTTAGTCACTTTCTGGGGGCTCACCTAGTGTATATTACACTGCACTAGCTCGTGTGAGCACATTTTTGTTTGCATAGTGGATAGTGGGTTTCACTTGTAAACATTTTTGGATAAAAAACTAAGGCTTGATTGACATCAAGTTGGAAAAACAATCAAGGCTTGATCCACCCCTTTTTTTTTCTTTCTTTCTTTTAGTCTTTGACATTGTATGATTCATTATCTTGTCATTGTTGCATACATATATATGCTTAGTATAGGCATGCGTCTCCTTGTGCCTTTGTGGGTTTTTCCATGAGATCTTAGATCTTGGAGGCTTGATCATCCTCCTTGACCTTTGTTGTCTTATCTTTCCAACTATTGTACAATTAGACCTCTCTTAATTGTCTACTTTAGTGTGAGTTTGATGCAAGGTCATCCTCTCACTAAAGCAGGGGCTAAATGTAGTGTACAAAAATGTATCCCTTTACATTTTCATTGTTTGGGCCCTCCTAATTAAAATGAACTTAATAATTCCTTAATTTAGTGTTGAAAAATGTATCCCTTTACATTTTCACACTTGTTTGGGCCTTCTTAATTAAAATGAGCTTAATTATTCCTTAATAAGCCCTATTATTCATTTTCAAGCCTAATAAATTACATTTTCCAAAGGGGAAACCCGACAATAATTAATGCCAATACATAACACTTTACCTTGAACAATGTGCGTTATAGGAATAGGGACCAGGGACCCATTCACCCTAGGCCTTTGGACCTAAATTTAAAATATGTTTTTGGCAGTATTTTAAGGTCCCCAAATCTATATTCTAATGTCAGCTTGTGATATTTGAATTTCAGGAAATGAAGGATACATACCTATAACTACAAGGTTATTTCACTAAGTTTCACCTAGCATTTTGATGAAAGCATCCCTATAGAAAATTTGATGATCAAGACCATTCAAGAGTAGATTTATCAGAGATTTATTGCAGCATTAAAGATCCATTCATCATGTCAAAGTATTCTTGCATCATGCATGTTTTTGGAGCTAACATTGTGATATAGGTTTCAAGATCGAGTTCAAGCATTCAAAACATTATTTCAAGCATCAAGATCCACATCCATTGAATCCATTTCATGCAATTTTCAGACCTTCCAATATCTCCATTACCAAGGTTCATTCAAGGATTTGTTGAGTGGTAACATAGCATTGTCCATTCTTCATTCCATCTTTCATGCATTATTTCAATTCAAGGTTTGATTACCAAAATGGGGTTTGACCAAGGTAAACCCCCATTCACCAAAAACAAACAATTTTTCCCTCTTGTATGTATGTTGTATATTTAGGTTGAAGAAGGATTGAATACCTCTTGAAGTGCAAGATTGGAAAAGTTGCAAAAGTTTTCAAAGTTTTCAAATCACGAAATTTAACCTACAAATCTAATTTCTGACTTTCCGACACTAAAACCTGGAAAAATCAGAATCTACAGATCAACATCAAAGGCTCCCAAAATATTTTTGATAACCCTAACAAAAGACCCATCCGCCCATGGGCGAATGATTCCCAGACATCCTTTAGAAACTGACTTTTGGTGACTAGTAAACACCTTTTTGCCCTTCTCAGATCTATAATCAATTTTTTTATTTCTGCTAATATTGAGTTTCATATTGTTGTTTCAAGTTTGAATTGGCATAATTTGGTTGATTTTCTAATTTTAGTTTTTCTCCCAAAAGTGTTGTTTGAACTTGACCCCCATCCTCAAAGCATAAGGAACATGAAGATTCTCACATTGAGTTGATTCACCTAAGGGTTATTAGTCAATTCTTTGTGGGGATCTCATTTCCTAGTGAAATAGAGGAAAATAGGTCCATCTATATCATTTTGGTGAAGCCCCCTCTCATAACCTATTTTTTCACATTTCAACACCACACTGAAATTGTTTAGAATTAAAGAATTAGATGACATGATCAGTTCATTAAAACTAAGGAATTTAGTGTAGGTGATTGGGCTATGCTCTATGACTCAAGATATCAGGACTACAAGGGAAAGTTACAAGCAAGGTGGCTTGGTCCCTATGAAATCAAGAAAGTGCTTGGTCCCTATGAAATCAAGAAAGTGTTTCCCAATGGATTCATATAACTACATACAATTGATGAAGTCAAGTTTTCCTTACTAATTAATGGACACATGATAAAGTTATACAAGAAACCACTATAGAAGGATGATTTAATTCTTTCATTAATACATCAATTTGAGCCTTCACTTTGAAATTCAACTACAACAACTACAATTTCTACACATGACTCAGTAGAGGAGCTACCCAACTCACCTACTACTGTTACACAAGTATGATTTCTAATATAACTCACAAAGAACACACTACACAAGGTGACGAACAACAATAATCATTTTATGCAACAGTCAGTGAAGCTAAAGGGACCTGTAGCAACACGTCTGAAGGCAAAAAATTTTAGATAGGGACTTGTTACTAGAGGAACCCGTAGCAATTAACTGACAATCATTTCAAAATTCCTCATTGAATTTATTGCATATCTATACTTTCCACTACCATTTTCCATACATGCAACCACATACATTTCATTTCTGCACATACACCACCTCACACTTTTCATTCCCATCACCTTTCTTGATTTTAAGATCTCATACACTTCATTTGATCTTCCATCTACTGTACATCCCTCAACCTTTTCCAACTATCATTTACCACAATCATGCTTTTATATCATTCAGTTCCAATTTTAATTAAGAACGATCAAATCAAATCCCCCTACGGGCAGTAATCAACACTTCGCACGAGCTAGGTTTCATTTCATAAGCATTCTACAAGTACATGCATTAAATTATCATAATTAGCATAGATGATGATTAATTTATTACATATTTTAGGATTTATTTATGCATGTTTTCATATCTAAATTGGTATTCCACTATATATCATCTCACCCTTCGCCAAGAACCGTACAATTAAGTGAGAACACTTAACACCTTTAGTTGGTGGGAGGGGTACTCTCATTTTCTTGATTTTCAAAAACCAAAAACCCTCATCAACTCTTTGCCATTTCACTTTTCCTCTGTTTTTACACAATCCAATATTAGAGGAGAAGGAAGGGTTGGAAGCAATTGAATTGAGACAATACAATAAAGTGAAGGTGGTGCAGTGGGATAACAAACATGACAAAAATTGATCTAAAAAAAGTAGAATTAAGGGAATTATAGAGCAATATTAGTATCATGGATGGTGATATTATCCGTAGGGAACTAGCAACACATGCCTAGTTGTTGGAAGAAAAATTGGTGTCACCTATTTTTCGATGGGCTGGTTGGATGGACTACTTGTTGAAACTCAAAAAGATCAATGAAGTCATGACACAATATTTTGTTGCTACTTTACAAAATCATGAGGTGAATGTAAGAGGTTTGAAGGTGGATGCTTCAGAGGTCGCCATTGCTGAGTTATCAGGATTTCCAAGGGAAGGAGAAGAGTTCCTAGTAAGGGCAGATGTCATAGCTTCTAGGAATGAATTCACAGAACATGGAGAAAACCTAGACTCATCATCTCAAGGTACAAAAAGATTATCCTTACCCTAGATATGGGCCTTAGTTTCTTCTTATATAGTCAAATACTTAACTTGTGATGGTAGGAAATCCCTGTTATATACAGTCCATTTTAAGCTTTTAAGTCATCTTTTCCATGATAGGCATGTAAATATTCCCAATTTGCTTTATAATTTATTGAAAAGAATGAGTTTTGAGTACAAAATAAAAAAGAATAACACATCATTTTCACATTTTTTCTTAGTCACATTACTGATAAAGAGAAGTTTGAGGGTTTAGTTTCCACATGTTACATGGGAGAGTTTCCTAAATTGCAATCATATCAATAGTATTCTTGAGGAACATGTTGTCTCAGAAAGAGAAGAACCTACTGTATCAGATAGAGAAAATCCCTTTGACTCCCCTGTTGCATCAACTACCCATAGCAAGAGATAACCAAGAAATCCCTAACTCTAATAAAATAACACAAACTAGGAAAAGGAAAGGTGAATCTTCTTTTGCACCTACAAGAGGGAAAAAGAAATTCACACAACCTAGGAGGCAATCACACTGCCTGAAGAGGAAAGTGTTTAATGAATAGGTCAATTGAGAGGGGGGTGAATCAATTGTATACTTTAAAACATTCAATCCATCACTACCTTTTCAAACCCTTCTCAACCATTAAACCCTTAACATGCATTAACAAAATGTAAACATGTAAAGTAGTAGTGGAAACACTTCAAAGCACACAAGAACACCAAATTTATGTGGAAAACCCAAGAAGGGAAAAACCATTGTGAGGATTAGCTCACTAATATATGAATTGCAACACCAAATAGAATAAGGCTCACTACTAAGGGCTCACAGCCAAAGGAATCATTGTCCAGAAGAAAGAAGAAGAAGAAAGGGGTAGCTCACTACCAATTTTGAACTGCTAACAATTCATCTCTTACACTGAAGGTATAGTTCATGTATAAGAGTGAATTTTCACCCCATGTTCAAATCCCCTTTTTTCCTTTATCCACCTTAGAAAACTAATTTTGGAGGCTTAATTCCACCTAAGCCCGCTGCTTGCATCCCACTTGGTGCCTGTTTTGAGAATCGGTGGAGGCATTTTTGTCGGGGACGCCCGCGTGGCGCATAGACGTCTGTGCAGTGCACTTACATCCCTGGCAAATTCTTGCGGCTAAACTTGTAGAGGCATTACTCTTCTCATTGGAGGTGAAGTTGTAATGCCCCCTTCGGTAGACCGACCCGAATATGGCTATTTTTCTCCATTCCTCCTTCAAATTCATCTCTTCAACAAGCATTTCAGACTCTAAGCATTTAGTTGAACTTCTTCTGATCTTCTACACTCACTCCATAAGCTTCAACACACTCTTTTGCATCCACTTCAAGCTTCAAGCAACATTCCAAGCATTCCATTACAGCCAAAGCAACACTCCATCACTTTGGTAGAGCAAGTTTGGGACCATGCCATTGTAGCAGAGGCTCGAGTACTCTCATATTCTCCCCCAAGCAGCCTTGAGTTCTCTTGGTGGAGGTGGTAAGCTTCCCTCTCCTCTCCTCTATCACTTGGTTGAGTAGCATAACACTGTTTTGTAGTGCTTCTTTGCTCTTTACTACATTATTTCCTTTATCTTGTTTCCTTGGTTGTCTGTGGAGGTGGGAACACCCAAATGAGGGTCTGACTGAGGCAAACCCCTATACAGCCGCCCAACATTCTCCTCTCTTTCTGTGTGTAGGAGTACATGCTTCTCAAAGGGGTAGCTGGTGAATGAATTCCTTGGTGAGATCCTCCTTATTCTCTTCACTCTTATATATTTTCTTTATAATATTAGAGAGTATTTCATTTACTTAATCACATCATTTTGTCCCTTTAGTTAGTCATCTGGGTCGTTAGCTAGTTTTATTGGTTTGACCTCTTCTTCACTATTGTCTGGCTGTATAGACACCAACACGCCGCGTTGACATCCAAAGACTGTGCTTTTGTCCTCAGATAGAGAGCTTCCTGAGGCGTAGGGTTAGACCTAAAAATTGGCTTGCTAGCCCTTTCCTGTGTTTTGAGTCTGTAGAGTAACTGAGAGGCCTCACAGTCCTTGTTACTCTCACCTCGCATTTCCTTACATTACACTTAGCTGAGGTAAGTTAGGGTAGCCTCTCGCATCTTGACCCTCTGTGACCTGGGGTCTTGCACGCGGTGGTCCCTCTCTCTTACAGTTCCAATGAAGCACAAACCACTCATTCAACATACTTAAATGTAGACACCTTCTGCTCACTACATCTGGGAGTCGTAGGCATTAAATCTCACACTCAGATCTTCAATCTTGATCACATTCGCATCTTTTGCATTGCACACATCATGCATCATCCACACAAAAAATTGCCTTGAATTTATACCATCCTCGACCTAAAACAATCTCAATTAGGTCGGCCTTAAGGAAACATATGCACCTCAATCGTGCAACTTCAAATAGGTTGGCACCAAACACTTCCATGGTGTAAAGAAGTGAAGGAATACCACACAATTACTTAATTGGGACCCAAATCTACACTGAAATGCTTCTCAACACTTCCACAAACAACATTCATCCACCGCAATTAGCGCTAGCATGCCAGGTCGACCAAACCTACACTAACACTAACAAGTGACTCCAAACACACCACTCCAGGTCTGAAAACATCTCACAAACTACACAACACTCCTCAATATATTAGAATATTTCACATCATTAGAATATTCACCAAAAATATTGTTGTGTGTGTGAAATGTGGGAGAGTTAGCAAATCAATACTAAAGCACACAAACACCAATGAGACGTATTATATTAAAGATTTGAATCAAAGAACTACTCTAACTCCAACAAAACAAATCTTCAAAAACATTCCATTGTTCTCTATTCTCAAGGATTCATTAAACCATTTGGCTCTCAGATTTTATATATGCACTATGATTGTTAGAATGACAACTTGAGAAATGAGATGCTCTTCAAAAATGCAAGAAATCTAAGTTCCTACATGAAACTATGTGATGAAAGCCATGATGCTATGATAATAGAGATATTGACAAATGGATAATGTTGTTAAACTATGTGATACAAATGTTGTGATAAGAAGCTAAAATGATTCTGCATATGCTCAAATAAATATTGATATGATAAACTAAAATGAAACTATAAGGCAAGACATGAAATAAAATGCAACTATAAAGCAAGACATGATTCTAATTTAACATGATACTACAATGCTAATTATCAACTCCAAATGCTCCAATGCTCCAAAGTTATTCCCGCATAATAAGTTTGCTAAAATATGTGATTATAAATGTTGTAGCAAAGGGTTGTATTTATAGGATTTTCAAAGCATCTTGTGATGTGGCAACAATCGACGGTCCAGATTCAAACATAAGGGATGAACGGTGGAGATGAAGAGAATCAAGAAGGATGTTCCCTTAACCAAAGACAACATGCCAAATGGATGAAGGAATAAAGTATGTGAGAAAAAGACCATGTGTTAAAATTTTGTTGAAGATAATTGGTTGAAAATAATATAATTAAATATTAGTCATATTTCATTACATGTGACATTTGATGACATGGCCAAAAAATGTTGTAGAAATGTGACTAATTTTGAATTTGAAATTATTCAAACTTAGTGAGGAGATATTTAATTAAATAAAACAAACTATAGACTTTGTTCATTTAATTAAATTTAGAAGAATGTGGTTTAGGATGAAGAATTTAGAAAAATGTGAACTATATAAATAAATTGAAAATTTAGTTATAAGTAGATGAAATAAAGGAGTTCATTAATTAAATAGCTAGTATTAAATTAATTAATTGTCTTGACCGATTTTAAGTGTATACATTTTGCCCCTCTTTGAAGTAATGTGTTTACACGTTGCTTCAAAGAAAAATTCACTGTTGATGTCGACAAAAAAAAATAGATGCCCCAGACGTTGATTTTCAAGTGATGACGGATATATGCCCCCTCAGGAGATAAATCAGTGAATTTTTGAATTTTTAAGATTTTTTGAATTTTTTGAAAAATTTGATGATTTTTCGATGATTTGATGATGATCTCAAAATTTTATGATTTAGAAACGATTTATCTCCCAAAAAATTATGTATAAGCCACCTGGTGCCTGGTGATGATTCGATGAATTAAAGCCCATAAATAAAATAAAACCCCATAAAAAATTCCACTTAATTAACCTTAAAAAGGTTAAAAAGTTGGATTAGAAGTTCATTTGAGCATTTGTAATTTGAAAACTTGAGAGTGAGTGAGTGATTTGTGCAAATTTGGCGAAATGGTGATCCCTTACCACACGCAATAGTTCGAGTGGGTTAGGCGTCACAACCGCCCGACGGTGTACGATCCTCCACTATGTACCCCAAAAACCTCTCTCGTAATTTATGCAAGTTATTTTTCCCTCTGTTTTTTCCCATTTGAATTCGAATTTTGTTGTTTTGGCGCATAGAAGGATCGATGTAGTGCATTGAATAACAGTTGTAGTGCATAGAATAGGCTAGCACATAGGGATACCAATGTAGCACATTCATAGACTGTAATGGCACATAGAATAGATTAGCGCATAGGTGGAGTGAATTAGCGCATAGGGTAAATAGATTAGTGCATAGACTCATGTAGCGTATTAGCTGCCTGTTTTAGCGCATAGAAGGAATGATATAGCGCATTAGATAGTTCAGCGCATAGGCAGAGAGGTTTAGCGCATTGATCAAATGTAATGGCACATTGGATAAGTCGGCGCATTGGAAACCTATTATGGCGCATTGATGGATTTTTCTAGTGCATAGAGTTTTTTTTAGCGCATTGAAGCACTATTTTAGCACATTGGTCAAATTTAGACCAGATTGATGATTTTATTGATTAGACCCCTTTATGTCAATGATGTTTAATCGCATCAGCCTTTGATTTGATGATGATTGATGATGTTGATAGGTTAGATGTCCATTGATCTCATGATAGGTGAGATTCAATGATAGGATGATGATAATTAACCTCATGATAGGAGATGATCAATTATAGTTTGATTGATTGATAAACCTCATGATAGGCTAGGTGCATTGATTGTTTGGTTGATCTCATGATAGGCGAGATCGAATTGATTGATAAACCTCATGATAGGCGAGGTTGAATGATAGATAAACCTCATGATAGGCGAGGTTGATTGATAGATGAACCTTATGAAAGGCGAGGTTGAATGATAGATTAATGCTCACAAGATTTGATCAAAGTCTCACCAAAGCTGATTAGATTGATAAATTGATTGATTTTGATTGATTGATAGGCTGATTGATGCCAATTGATTGATTCACTAATTTGCGATTTTGTGATGATAGGAGCCATTGATGAGTTTGCAAATTAGAGAGCGTTTTCCCAGGACGTGGGATTTGATACCTCAGCTGACGCAGTCTAAGACAACTATGATCACACGATGTAGATTGTTGTTTTTGATTGATATGCCCCAGATTAGGATTAATAGGGGGTTGCTGACAGCTTTAGCAGAGAGGTGGCACAATGAGCATAACACCTTTCATTTGCCCACTAGTGAGATGATGGTGACTCCATAGGACGTTTATCAGATTATGCGGATACCCGTGGTGGGAGAGCTAGTCTTATATGATTCTCAGGAGCAGGGCGGGACTGATGCACTGCACAAATTTTTCAAGGATGATCAGATATGTGGTTACGAGATTCCTTGGAGGGATATGATCGATGCTTATGCCACATTGCCTTCTGTTCTTGCCAGATTCATTGGAGGGTTCCTTTTTCTTGATCAAAGGTCAAAGGGACTTTCAGTTGGATGGGGGCAGATTCTAAAGAGCATGATTTCTCAGGGCACTAGATATGTATGGGGATGTTGTATGCTCATGCATTTGTACCATGACTTACACCAGGTGGTCTATCTTCATGGGGCTAGTTTATCAGCTAGGGTTACATTGCTTCAGGTCTAGGCCTGGGAGCATATAGTAGTCACACGCCCAATTGGAGACATACAATGACCTGCCATGAGACCGTATGTACATATTTATGTCGGTTGAGTTGCTCAGCCTAGGCTGGGAAAACTGGAGTAGTGGAGGAGGACACTAGATGATCTCGAGTCTATAGTATGGCAATCATACCTTGATTGTGAGCAGTGGCTAGAGGATGATACGAAGTTGACTTATTTGTGCCGGTCTATGTACCTCATTGGGCGGACTCGGTTTATTAACGAGATATTTTGCTAAGGAGAGTGTGGCGACAGTATGGTTGAGTGCAAGGGATTCTATAGGGCATGGCACATTATGCACGACGTTAGGTGGATGCGACCGAGTGGGGACCAACTTTTTCCTATGATGTTGTGTAGGAGTATCAAAGTTTGCAAGTTATATTCTGGGATATTCGTCCAGATATCATTGAGGCTCCGATGTCAGATGAGTATGCTCAGTACCTAGCTTTTCATCCATTCCCACGGATCACCATCTAGGATGAGACAATGCCATTTCTAGAGGAGGAGGGGAGGGCAGTAGGTCATGGGAGTGGATAGAGGAAAGAGGAGGAGGAGGTGGAGTCAGAGGAGGAGGATAGTAGTGATGACGGGGATGGTGATGGAGATGGAGGCGGCGGTGATGATGATGGGGGTGATGGGGGAGGAGATGATGGTGGAGGAGGGCCAAGTCTGGATGTTGGAGAGATGAGAGTATCTCGCTAGAGGTGGCATGTGGAGATTTGACTACCCTCGTTGCAACAATAGACACAAATTGCTACACTGTAGGTACAAGTTGAGATGCTATAGGGTTAGCTTGAGCAAGTTTAGGCTTTACTAGCGCAGGCCTAGGGGCAGATTCAAACATTAACAACCGAGAGGGATGCTGCTAGACAACATGTACAATAGGTACATGATCAGCTCGCCCAGGTCCAGGCCCAGGAATAGGCACAAGGACAGATGCAAGGGAAGATTGCTACATTAACTATTGAGAGGGATACTCTAAGATGGTGGGTTGATCAGGCTGAGGGCATTGTTGAGAGACTACAGAGAGTCACAAAGGCCACTAATGCATCAGATTATTTCAGAGAGATACATTGTACCGTGTAGGAGGCAGAGTTTTATAGAGTGAGATATCATGATGCAGTTCCTCCTAAGCGGCAAGAGAGTTTTGTACAATCTCGGTCAAGCAGGTCCTAGTCTTGGACCATGAGCAGAGGGGTGACACAACCGCTTCCTAGAGATTGGAGAGATTCTGGTGTAGGTTCGTCTAGTGGGGGAGGCCCTGGTCATGTGATGCCAACACCGTCTGGGGGGAGCACGACATAGCTTCGATTATGATGATAGATTTTGATGTATTTTGGGACATGATGTATACCTCTTTATTCAGTTAAGACATTGATGATGTACCTCTTGATTTGAGACCTTGTGATACACTGCCATTTTTTATATTGATGTATCTCTTTATACCCTTGGATATCCTTGTACATTTTGACATTATGATTTTGAGGTTATATGATATACAATGATGATTATGATCTATGTGTCTATATGATGTTTATATGATGATGATTATTATGATCATGATGGATGCATTTGATTTTTATTTTATATTATGTGATGTTCTATATGATGATGATATGATATGTTATGGATGCAAATGATGATGCAACTGATATGTTATGATTCTATGATGCTTTATGAATGATTCCTATGTGATGGACTTTATTATGCCAATGAAATGTGATGCATTTTATGTTTTTGTACTTTTCTAATGCAAATAAATGATGCAATGAATGGATGAATGTATGAAATGATCACATGATGGTGCATAGTTCTATGTGATTATGATGTTCATATGATGATGATCATGATGATTATGATGAATGCATTTATGATATGATAATGCATGATTAATGATTCTATATGCTTTATGGATGATGCCTATGCTATGTGAGATGGATTTTATTATACAAATGATGTATGATGTTTATGCGATGATCCAATTATTCCTTTTTCAATCTTGGATTTGAGTAATAACAAATTCATCTTCACTATTGGTTTTAGATGTTCATGGCATCATGTTTTTACTAGTCATGTTCTTCAATAACTTTTTCTTCTTGGAAATCTTACTCTGTTGGACATGTCTTTGAATCATCTTATGTGAATCCAAGATCCATTTTATAAAATTATTAAATGATTTATGTGATGCATCAAGTTCAATTATGCCCCTATTAAAATAGAGATGTTTTTTTGCTTGGAAATCGTACTCTGTTGGACATGTCTTTCAATCATCTTAATGGACCAATTTATTAATCCATTAATAATCGATGAAATGATTTGGATCATGCAAGTGAGATGGAATGCACTTATTTTTGTGTTTTTTGATGCAAGTATTATGATGTGATGCATGGATGGATGAATAATGTGATAATGTTTTCTAATGTATGCAAATGATGATGCAACTAATGTGCTTTCTATATGAGAATGATGTGTTTTTGGTTAATGTCAAATGTACTCAATCCATCAATATGAGGGATAACATCATTGTGAGATTTGTTGTAGCTTTGGAAACCCCATAGATACAGATGCAAATTGACATGGATGCAATCTAACTTAACCATGCAGATCTAATATGCGGATGTTGTCATTCATAACAACTAATTTTTTGTGCTTTTTATCATCATTGGGCCTTTAAAACGTTGAAAGTTAGTACAAGCATCGATGGCATAAGTAGACCATGATGACCTGAGAACTACTTCCATGATTTTTGATATTGCAAGTTAACACAAATATCTAAGTATAATTAAACTAAGATGACTTGAGTATTGCTTGCGTAAAAAGACAAGAGTTAACCGTTTTCCTATGCAAATTCAGAATTTCACTAGTGATACTTTGTAGAGCATGTCCCGTGACAATTTGCACAGTAATAATGATCAACTCACAGACAACAAACAAAGAAAAATCATACTCCTTCCTGGCTCCTCTAGTTCAATACATCATCGAGTTGCTCCAAATATATGATAACAAAAATCAAAGTTCAATAGTTGAACATTCATGCCACAGTGATAAATCCATGATTCAGAAGAACATCATCCATTTGACGTTTTCTTGGATTTTGATTGATTTGGCTGTTTAATTTTGGATGGTTGATGTGTTCATCTTTGTGATTGATGTTCAATGTTGGGTTGTACTATGATCATTGTTTCGGGTTGTGTTGTACTACTGTTGTTTTTTTATTGGTTCAAGCTCAAAGTTTATTGCTCCCAGTGAGTTCATGATTTTGCCCCCAGTCTAGGGTGAGACATGACCGCAGTGCCAGGATATGTACATGAAGCCTTCTAATGATAGGCAAATTGATGGCAAAAGCAAATGGCGAAGGAAAATGGTTGGCATGCTCAAATAGATGGAAAAGCTAACCTATCACAAATAACGCATGTTGCCAGGTTTTCAC
Source organism: Sequoia sempervirens (assembly GCA_007258455.2). Lineage (NCBI taxonomy): Eukaryota > Viridiplantae > Streptophyta > Pinopsida > Cupressales > Cupressaceae > Sequoia > Sequoia sempervirens. The sequence continues at coordinate 445,520 of VDFB02258445.1, forward strand.
TACTTGTTTTTATTGCACTTTTTCAAATTTTATGATTTTATTTTATTTTTTCACTTTTTCACTTTTTTTTTGTATTTTCCTCTTTTTTTTAATTTTTTATTTGTTGTTACCAAGACGCCTGTTTGCCAGATTTTCATCAAGGCAACCATTTTTTTAGGACATTTTCTGATGTTTTTGTATTTTTTCAGGACTTTTTTTTTATGCACTGGATGATTCAGGTGTAGAATTTCTTGAGATGTAGGCTATTGAGGGGTTCATCAAACAAATCCCCTTCCAGTGTGGACAACTGATATGCACCTGATCCAAAGACTGATATGATGATGCTCTGATCCTGTGTGAATGACCGTGTTGGATGAAAGGACCCGATCAGAATGAGGAGTGTGAGTGGCAAGTATGATGGATGGTAGAGGTGACAGATGAAAGAGGCTATGATAGGATCCCTAATGTGCATGTTATATGGGCCATCAGGCTTTAGACAAAAAGGAGCTTGGGAAACTGATGAGTTATACTACGTGAAGGGGTCGCCATCAAAGATGCATTGAAAGGCATCACCAATGAAAGTGTAATGATATGACGAGTATGTGAACATGGATGGGTGGAAGGGAATATGTGGTATGAGTGACATGGATGTAGACCGTGAATCAACAAGTTCTTTCTTTGATTTTCTTCTTTGATAGATGCCCCCAATGAGTTTTGGGGGAGAGGCATGTTTGGAGATCAACTTTTGCTCGCTTTTATTTTTTACTTTGATTTTTGATTTGTCTGATAGCTTTTTATTTTGGCTAGGGGACTTGTCTGGATCTTTCTTTCTTTTTGATTTGTCCAATGGCTCTTTATTTTGGCTAAGGGACTTTGTTGGATCTTTCTTTCTTTTTTATTAGTCCCAGAGCTATTTATTTTGGCTAAGGGACTTTTCTTGATTTTTCCTTCTTTGCAAGCTTTCTTTTGTTTTTGGATCTCCATTTGAAAAAGGAATTTTTACCTTTGATTTATGATTTGCCTCCTTTATATTTTCTTTAGATGATACTTGTTGATCCATGTCTACAAGGTGGATAGATGTGGATGAGATGGATGGAGTGGGAGTGGTGATGTCATCAATAGAGTCTTTGATACTATCATTTTTGGTACTGCTAAAACCAACAGAGGCTTGTACATCCTTAGTGACTTGGCAAGATGGCTTGATAGAGGAAACATTAGGAGATTCATACCCTAGCCTAGGGAAAGAGTGATGGAAGGATGATGAGTGGATAGCCTCAGTAGGATCATGGTCAAAAAGTGGGTTATCATAGGCATCCTAGCCAAATAGGGCGTTATCATAGGTATCAAAAGCTTGTGTGTAGCTAGATATGGAAAGGGTAGGTGTATCATCAGGAACCCAAAAGGTTTCAATCCCAGCATGGTCATCTTTTTGAATTTATTTTGTAGTTGTCTTGACATCATTATAGGAAGTCTAAACCCTCTCAATGACAATAGTAGTATCTTTTACTAACAACTCATCCAAACAGTATTCTCCACATTCTAGATCATGGATTTGGACCTTGGGGTTTGATAGTGCAGTGATTGGAGTGGATGCTTTGACGGGTTCAGGATCAACACTTATTTGATGAGGAGATGATTCACACTTGCTAGGGATGGTGATTTCAGCTTTAGGACTTTGATTATGGCCATACATGAAAGAATTAGGATCTTCTTGTATTGTTATTTCAACTCCATCATCAGAAAATTTCAAGCATTGATGGTATGTAGAGGATATCGCTTGCATTTCGTGTATCCAAGGTCTTCCAAGGAGGATATTATAGGTCAAGGGGAGATCAAGAACTTGGAAAACCACATCCTTCACCACAGGGCCAACTCTAATTGGTAAAGTAACTGATCCCTTAGATGAACGTTCCTCTGCATCATATGCCTTCATGGTAATCTATTTATTGGAATCTATTACACTTTTTGAATAACCCAATGCATGGATAAACTTTAAAGAGAATATATTTAGACTAGCTCCTCCATCTATTAAAACACATTTGACCAAATATTTATGGATCAAAACCTCAATATGGAGTGGAGCATTATGCAGATGGGTGAGCGATGTATCATCATTTTTAGAAAATGATAGGCAATGAGGTGTGGTCAAGTGTCCCACCATAGCTTGTGATTGGAAAAATTTCAAATCAGCTAGTACAATGCTTTGTTTATCATTGATGGGATTACTAATATTAGAAATGTTAAGAATGGTGATGTCATAGACATAGTTTACATTCTTTCCTTTGGTGTTTGATGAAGAGGACTCTCCTTTTTCATAGTTTGGTAGAGGATTCTTGAATGCTCCATGATCATTGTTCGTTTGAGGTCCCTCTACAAATATTGTCCTGTTATCAATCAAATCTTGCACCACATATTTCAGCTGCATACAATCATTCATTTTATGTCCTTTGTTCCAATGAAAGTCACATAAATGTGCATCATTCCGCCATGCTAGTTTAACTTGTGGGTTATAATCTTGTTTCTCCAGTAACATTATAACCTTGGCTTCAAGAAGCTCTTTCAATTTTGATTCTAGGGACTATCGCAAAGGTGTGAACCTTCTTTGATTTGATGATGGTATTTTGTATGAGGTTGAAGCTGGTTTAGATTCGTTATTGTTTGGGTTGTTGTTTTGATTGGCACTTTGGTTGTTGTTTTGGTTGTTGGGTGGATTGTTGTTCTGATTTGTTTTAGTGGCAGCTGTTGTCAAGTTGAATACAGGTTTTGAATTTTGTGTTTCAATTGAAGCATCATTGTTACCCACATTCTTGTTTCGTTGCAAAAAAATTGGTTTGTCACCATTGTTGTAATTGTTGGAGGAATTTGATGAGTTGTTTTCATTGTAAATTTTGATGACTCCTCTCTTGACCAAAGCCTCTTCGATTTTTATTTCGTTTTCAATCAATTTTTCGAAGGTAGGTGAGCATTATAATTCTAATCTATAGCTCATCTTGTCATTTAGGTTATCACTGAAGATTTCTATCTTTTCCTTTTTCAGGTATGGGATGAGAATATCTTGCAAATAACCTTCTCCATTTTTGCAAAAATACAAGGAACGATTCACCCTTTTTCTGTTTCAAGTTACAAAGATCTTTCATTGTTATGTCATGTTGAATGTTGTAAGAGTATTGGGTGATGAACTTGTTAACCAATTCTTCAAAGGTGTTAATTGGTGGTGCAAATTTGGAAAACCATTCAAGGCATTGTCCACCTAGACTTTGTGGGAACAATATCATCAAATAAGTTTCTTCATGAGAAAATTCAAGACTCATGGTTCTAAATTCCCTCACATGATCTATTGGATTGGTTTTACCATTGTATTTGTCATACTTTAGGAACTCGCAATGTTTGGGAAAAGGAATTATGTGGATATCTTGATCAAAAGGATATGGAAAAATGTCTTGGATCAAGTACCATTTTGAGGTTCCCTTTTGCATGTCAAGAATTTGTTGTTGAAAGTTCTTCATTTGATGAGTTAGGGCAACCACTTGTTCTTGATCATTTTTAGGCTTTTTGGGAGGTGCTTTCAATTGATTAACATCAAAGTCATCAGGCAATTTGACACCTTGTTTAGCCAACATTAGGGGGTATTTTTCCCATTTATTTCAAAAATCTTTTCTAAGCATTTGTGGAAATTCGGATCTTGTTCAACATTTTGGATGTCTTCCTCAATTATTTCTTCCCCTTCATTATTGTGGATTCCATGGAAAGGTTTCTCTTTAGCTTCAGCCATGGTGTTTTGCATTTCACTATTTTGAGTTTCGATGCTTTGAGTTTCAATGTTTTTCGTTTTGATGTTTTGTGTTTCACGTTCTTTTTCCTTGAGTTTATGCTTTTGTAACCTTGTTTGAACGGGCATACAAGTGTTATACTTTGACTAAACTTTGATCTTTGTTTGGATGAGTGCCAAGGATTACAACTAAGTCAAATAGAATGACAAATTCTATTGATGAGACTAAGTTTGATTTGATTATATAGCTTTGTTTCGTGATGAGAGGATGATAAATCCTGATGATGAAACTAGGCTTAACAATCAAAGATATGATAAGTTTGATGATTTAGGCACTTTGAGATGTTTAGATCTAGGTTTAATTTGGAGAATTCCACTTGTAGAGGTCAGTTTTAACAAGTTTAGACTTTGTGGTATCTAAGGAATGATTCTGGATTGAATAAGATTTGAATTTTGGCTCAAACTACGAAACAAGGGATAAATTTAACTCTCGGGTTTTGCATTTAATGGATGCACTAAAATAGAGCCCGGATGTGCTAAAATATTGCACAGATGCGCTAATACAGAGAATGAATGCGCTAGAAGATTGCATAGATGCGCTATAAGATTTCCTAAATGCACTAAAACAAAGGGTCAATGCACTAAAATATGCAGTGTATGCGCTATAACAGAAGGTAAATGCATTGGAAGATTGCACATATATGATATAAGATTGCTTGGATGTGCCAAAATAGAGAATGAATGCATAGGAAGATTGCACATATGCGCTAAAACATAGCCTAGATGTGTTGAATTGGGAAAATGCCACAGTTTCTTGCAAGTTTGTTTGATTTTTCTGATTTTCCAATTAAAGGATGTTTTCTGAATCAAGGTTTTCACTTCCAGTGTGTGATGTTTTGTTTGAATTTTTTTTAAAAACACATTGGTAAAACACATCAAACATGTACAACTTAAGGCTGTGTAGGACAATATTTACTAGATTCCCACTTGGATTTTACTCCAGCTGCGCCTACTTTTAGCGGATGATTAGAAGATTGACCCCATTGGCTCCCCTCCATGACACTCACTTCTATGGGGCATCCAAGCTTCAATACCCATGAATCTCCCATGGCATATTTTTCATCTCTACTAAAAGCCGCAAAAATGTGGGACAACTTCAAAGGTTAGACCTTCTGCACTAGTAAATAGAATAAGGATTTTGGCCTTCTAAACAAAAGGTTCTAGTATAGGCATTTCGTTCGTGGGGGATCATTCATATGGAAATAGACCATTACTTTCCTTCTTGTTAGAACAATCCTCCTGATACTTGAACTTTCCTCAAGTACCCACATTTATATCCCGGTTGGAAGTTGTTTGGCTTTAACATGTTACCGGTTGGGTCGTTCCCCTGGGTGATTACTTTTTTCCACAAGGTAGGACCTCTAAGGATAAAACAAAATTAAAATGAATGGGTCTAGCTTTTTGGTCACTCGATTAAGGGGAGAGCATATGCCTACCATTCATCAAGCACGAAAGACATGGTGTTATTTACCCTTCTAATTAAGCTAGATGCCTATCTTAATAAAAAAGAAAGCATTAAATAACCCTAGCCCCTACATAAATCATTAGTAGTTGCATAGATTTGTCTTTGACCGGCATATCACCCACCTACAAGTAGAAAACAATAATTATTTCTTGGGATTTTAAGATTTTGCAAATTTAAATAGATGCGCTAAAACAGTCATCTAATGCGCTAAAATATCATCTCAATGCACTAAAAAAACTACTCTATTCGCTAAAAAAACTACTCTATGCGCTAAAATAACTCATGTATGCGCTACAAGAACTAATGAATGCGCTAAAAGTAGTAATGAATGCGCTAAAGTTTTGACTAAAAGCGTCGAAAGACTCCCTGTATGCGCTAAAACATTTGACGTATGCGCCAAAAGAAATATCCGATGCGTCGTAATAGATCTCGGATGCGCTGAAAGATTTGTTGTATGCGCTGAAACAAAAGTTGAATGCCCTGAAAGATTTTTCATATGTGCTAAAAGAACTCACGGTCGCACTAAAACATCACGTCCAGCCTGTTTACAAGAAATTTTCCAAAAAAATGTTAAAAATAGGGTTGAGCCCCATGGTGGGAACCATTTTATGTGTGTGTGAAATGTGGGAGAGTTAGAAAATCAATACTAGAGCACACAAACACCAATGAGACATATTATATTAAAGATTTGAATCAAAGAACTACTCTAACTCCAACAAAATAAATCTTCAAAAACATTCCATTGTTCTCTATTCTCAAGGATTCATTAAACCATTTGGCTCTCAGATTTTATATGTGCACTATGATTGTTAGAATGATAACTTGATAAATGAGATGCTCTTAAAAAATGCAAGAAATCTAAGTTCCTACATGAAACTATGTGATGAAAGCCATGATGCTATGATAATGGAGATATTGACAAATGGATAATGTTGTTAAAAAAATTGATACAAATGTTACGATAAGAAGCTAAAATGATTCTGCATATGCTCAAATAACTATTGATATGATAAACTAAAATGCAACTATAAGGCAAGACATGAAATAAAATGCAACTATAAAGCAAGACACGATTCTAATTTAACATGATACTACAATGATAACTATAAACTCCAAATGATCCAATGCTCCAAAGCTATTCTTGCATAATAAGTTTGCTAAAATATGTGATTATAAATGTTGTAGCAAAGGGTTTTATTTATAGGATTTTCAAAGCATCTTGTGATGTGGTAGAGATCGACGGTCCAGATTCAAACATGAGGGATAAATGGTGGAGATGGAGAGAATCAAGAAGGATGTTCCCTTCACCAAAGACAACATGCCAAATGGATGAAGGAATAAAGTGTGTGAGAAAAAGACCATGTGTTAAAAGTTTGTTGAAGATAATTGGTTGAAAATAATGTAATTAGATATTAGTCATATTTAATTACATGTGAAAATTGATGACATGGCTAAAAAGTGTTGTAGACATGTGACTAATTTTGAATTTGAAATTATTCAAACTTAGTGAGGAGATCTTGAATTAAATAAAACAAACTATAGACATTTGTTCATTTAATTAAATTTAGAAGAATGTGGTTTAGGATAATTTTTTTAGAAAAGTATGAACTATATAAATAAATTGAGAATTTATTTATAAGTAGATGAAATAAAGGATTTCATTAATTAAATAGCTAGTATTAAATTAATTAATTGTCTTGACCGATTTTAGGTGTATACAACTACAACCACCTAAAACCTAAGAACACCTTCATTTTGTGCAACTAGACATACTGGCACAAACATCCAACACACCAAAAAACCTTGCAAAACACCACAACATCTGCAACTTTAGGGAAAGGTAGATACAAACAATATGAGAATGTTCCTAGATCCGCAACACTAGAACTTTCACTGCGGAGAAATGCGGAGCAATCTTATTTCTCCTAGACACCTTGTTTCACCAGATAGACATATTGTCAAACACATCTTTCACTGCAGTACAATCCAAAACCTAAAACTATGGATATGACACCTCTGAACACCTCTGATCATCACATCCAAATCATTCAAGTGTATATTTATTCATGAATAAATGTGGAACAAACCATTGAACACACCTTTATCACATTGAACTCTCTTTTATTCAAGCTTTCTTAAAAGCACTTGGAAACCAAGTGAACCAATTGCATCATCAATATTACTAACATATTTGCAACACACCTACAACATCTACAACATCTCTCATCAACTATATCACATCCATCTATCTCTCCAAACACAACTTCTACAACTATACTGAAGTAGGACATCAATGACAACACCAACAACATTGTGTTGACATCAATACCAACAAATTTAGGCTTCTGACATCATCAATATTTGTAGCATTCCAACAGTATCTTCATACAAGGGGTTGACATCAATGACAACACCCAAACAATGCACAAACAACTCAATCTTCCAACATCTCCAAACTTCAAACAATCTCCCTCTTTGTCATTGATAGCACACCTGCTTTTTGAAAAACCATCAACAACAAAAGAAACTAACTACAAAAATAAATACTCCCCTTGACTAGGATAACTCTTACTCTTCACACTCTCTCTTCTTCAACACCTTCTTTTTTTCTTTTCTTCTAATAGGACTCTTTCTCCCCATACACATAACTCTCTCCATGTTCTCTCCATGGTTTTTCAACCACTCTAACTCTCTACCCCTTTGTCATCAATGGAAAAGATCCATATAATCATTTTCTCCCCTCATTTGACAAAAATACAAAGGGAAATATCTACTAGTGACTCCTCTCTCTCCACTTTTACTTATTTGCACTGCATAGAATTTTTTGCTCTTACTTCCTTTGACAAAATTTCAAACGACAACACCATTAAACAACTTCTTTAAATTCTTTCCTCTACACTCACTTTCCTACACACTCCCCCTTAGGAGCACATAATACTCTTCATATGACTACACCAACCAACAACCACTACTACCTACTCCCCTTGAGAGGTAGCCTTTAACATCAGTTTAGGACCAAGAATGTACCTTGAAATACTTCTCGAATAGATGCACACATTTATGTATCCAGTTGAAAGGAGGGGCAATAACTCCTAACTTCTGCCATAGATACTCAAAAGTATCCTTTGGAAGTTCCTTTGTGAAAATATCAATAACCTAATCCTTAGTAGGCACATACTCCAACTTCACCTCATTCTCTGCAGCTTTCTCTCTCAAGAAGTGATACTAGATTGAGATATATTTTGTTATTGAATGCATTACCAGATTTTTTAAAATATTGATCACACTTGTATTGTCACACATGATAGAAATAGGTTCATCATATGAAAGTTTGTCATCCTTCAATATTTGCTTCATCCATAACACCTATGTACAACATAATGTTGCTAGAATATATTATACTTTTGTAGTCGATAATGACACCGAGTCCTGCTTCTTACTTAGCCATGAAACTTACATACTTCCAAGTAATAAAGCACCACCACTTATACTTCTTCTATCATCTACACATCCAACACAATTTGCATTTGTATATGCACTCAAAGAGAATTTAGTATCCTTAGGATACCACAAACCATAGTTCAAAGTGCCCTTTAAGTATCTAAATAGTCTCTTCACTACTGCAACACGAGATTCTTTGGGATCTTCTTGAAATCTAGCCACAAGATAAATTGAATGCATGATATCTGGTCTAGTAGTAGTAAGGTATAAAAGCCACAAATCATTGATCTATACTTGCTTTGATATGTCTTAGGAGATTCATTATTCTTTCTAAGCTTACAACCAATAACCATAGGAGTACATATTGGTTTAGAGTCTTCCATTCCAAACTTCTTCAACATTTCCTTAACATACTTAGATTGTGATATGAAAATACTTTTCTTTGATTGACTGGTCTATAAACCAAGGAAGAAATTCATCTCCCCACACATTGACATCTCAAACTCTTTATACATCTTTTTTGTAAACCTTTTGCACATACCTTCATTTCCTCAAAAAATTATATCATCAACATACTACTACAATCAAAATTTGTTCTCCTTCAACTTTGAAATATAGATTACTATCAACAACACCTTTTTTGAATCCTTGCTGCAACAAGTATCTATCTAACTTTTCATACCAAGCTCTAGGAGCTTTATTTTTTCCATATAATGCTTTCTTCAATCTGTAGACCATGTTTGCATCTTTTGACAGCTAAAAACCTTTTGGTTGTTCAATGTATACCTCTTCTTCCAATTCACCATTCAAGAATGCAAACTTCACATCCATCTGATAAAATTTAAAATATTTCTATTGTAAAAGCTAAAAACATCCTAATAGATTCCATTCTTGCAACTGGAGTAGAAGTTTCCTCAAAATCTATACCTTCAACTTGTGAGTAACCCTTACACACAAGTCTAGCTTTGTTCCTGATAACTTTTCCATCTTCATTTAGCTTATTCTAGAACTCCCACTTAGTACCAATTAAATTCTTGTTTGTCGGTCTTGGGACCAATTCTCAAGTTAGATTTTTCTCTATCCATTCTAACTCTTCTTTCATTGCTTTGATCCAATTCTCATCTTTGCATGCCTCAATCACTGTTTTAGGTTCCACCTCTGAAAGTAAAAAAATTTACTTATTCCTCTGCCATAGAAACTTTTCTTCTTGTCAATACACCTTTGATCTTCTCTCCAATGATCTTATCTTTTGAATTTTTTTTTGCACATATAGGAGTCTTAGGATTCTTTTTCAGAGCTTCTTCCTCTTCAACTATTAACTCTTTTCCCTTATCTTTAGCCTTTTCTTCTTCACTACAAGGGGATTCATCAGATTCATATCCTTCTATTAGAACTGAACTTTGATGATTCATCATCCACATTGACACTTGCACTTTTTCAACCTTTATTATAGCATTGGTAGGCCTTGCTTCTTGTAGAGTATCCTAGGAATATTCCTTCATCATATCTTGCATCAAACTTTCCTAAGTTTTCTTCATCTCTTTTGATATAACACTTGCTTCCAAAAACTCTAAAATATTTCACAATAGGAGGTTTACCTTACCATAACTCATAAGGAGTCTTTGAGTTGTTTACTCTTGCTTAACCTTGATTAAGAATGTAGACTACTCTCCAATAGATATCTGGGAGATTGGCTTCCTTCATCATTGTCTTGGATGCTTCTTGAATTATTTTGTTTTTCCTTTCCACAATGCCATTGTGTTGAGGAGTTATAAGAGCTAAAAAATGCCTTCTTATTCCATGATCTTCACAAAAACTTTTAAAGTCATTTGAAGTAAACTCACCAACTCTACTAGGTTTCAAACATTTTATTTTCAAGTCCATTTCATTTTCAACCATAGCCTTAAATGCTTTAAACTTATCTAGAGCTTGTGATTTTTCTTTGAGAAATATAACCCAGTCCATTCTAGAATAATCATTAATCACTAACATGAAATACTTGTCACCACATGATCTTCTTATTCTAGTAGGTTCACATAGATCTCTATGAACTAACTCCAAAGGACCTGTGGTATAATATTCTTTTATCTTGAACCTCTTCTTAGTTTTCTTTCCCACTTGATATTCTTTGCATATTGCATTGATAGGCTTTGTAATCTTTGGAAAATCAGTAGAATTGATCTTCACTAGGCTATCAAAATTCATGTGACCCATTCTTCTATGTCATAGCCAACTATCATTAGTTTTAGACATAAATCACTTTGTACCACTACCTTTGAGTTGATAAACATTACCTTTTGTCCTTGTTCCAACAACAACCAGAGTACCAGAGCTTCCTTTTCTAATTTCATAGCCACCATTTTGAAACACAAGATTATATCCTCTACTACACATTTGTCCTACACTTAGAAGATTATGCCAGAGACCCTTGACATAAAGAACATCATCTATTTTATGCTTTCCATACAAACTAATTGAACCTTTTCCACAGATCTTAGCAGATGTATCATCACCAAACTTAACAAGACCACCATCATATTTTTCAAGCTTAACAAACTTACTCTTTTCACTTGTAATATGATTTGAGCATCCACTATCAATGATCCAGTAGTTCCTCTCTTCTTTAGCATGAAAACCAGTCAACATAGTTCCTCCAATGTTATGACCTATTTCTGGAGCAATTTCCTTTACACATATTTCAAGATTAGTAGAATTAGTTCCAACATTTAGAGCCATGAACAAGCATTCATCACTGTCTTCACCAGGATAGTCGGATTCTTCATCATCAGATACACCATTGTCCTTTTCAACATAATAACTCTTCTTGAAAAATTTACCCTTATGATCGTTTTGTTTGTCATTAGTAATTTTGATTGGAAATTTAGAAACACAATGACCTATCTTCCCACAATTGAAACATTTGAAAGGTAGATTACCTCTATATTTTCTAGTTCCCTTTTCCAATCTCCTCGCAAAATTTGCTTCCACCTCATCAAGATCATTTGGATCTAATCCATCATCTTTTTCTACTTTGGAGACTTTAAAAGTTGTTTCTTTACTTGCAACATCTTAACCAAACTCTCTCATTTCAAAAGAAGTTAAAGCACCAAACATTTGATCTCTAAAATAAAACTATAAGCTTTAGGTAGAGTTCTTAATACCTTTTTTCACAGCCTCACTTTCATCCAACTTTCCACCAAGACCATTGATGGCATTGACAACTTCATCAACTATGAGCATGTAGACAGTAATATCTTCATCTCCAAACATCCTTAGTGTTTCAAATTTGGCTTTGTAGTTTTGCATCTTTGCTTGTTTGACCTTTTCATGTCCTTCATAGATACCTTCTAGCTTTGTCTAGATCTCTTTAGAAAATTTTAGAATTATCACCTTTCCAAGTTCAGAATCAAAAAGACCACTAAGGATTGCATTCTTTTTTTTGCCATTATTTTCATAATCCTTGATCTCATTATAATTTTTTGGACCATTTACAAGCATGGTATACCCTTTTTCAACAGATTGCCAAACACCAAATCTAAGAGAGACTAGAAAGGACTCCATCCTAACTTTCCAGTAGGAATAATTAGTTCCATCAAACATAGGAGCTTTGACACCCTTCCTATGCACCATTTGGATGTACCTCAAGTGGTTAAGCTTCTTCTTGGGAACCACAACTCTAATATCAATTGTTAGATGCATAGGTCAACTGAGAGGGGGGTGAATCAGTTGTATATTTTAAAACATTCAATCCCTCATTACCTTTTAAAACCCTTATCAACCATTGAACCCTTAACATGCATTAACAAAATGTAAACATGTAAAGCAGTAGTAAAAACACATCAAAACACATAAGAACACCAGAATTATGTGGAAAATCCAAGAAGAAAAAAACCATGGTGAGGATTAGCTCACTAATATATGAATTGCAACATCAAATACAATAAGGTCATTGCACAAATGATTGTCATTGCACCAGAAGATCGACTTGTTAATGCCCAATACAACCACCAAAGTTAATGAATCCATGGGAGGTGGTTAAGCCGTATCACAAACCTGAGCGTTGTGATCCAAAATACAAGAAGACCAAGGGCACACACCTTGCAACAATCCACCCAACGCAACTGAAGGGTTTGAACCCATGACCTAGACTCTGATACCAATTGTTGCATAGATGGTTGTCGTTACACCAAAATATTGACCTATTAATGCCCGATATAACCACCATACTTAATGAATCCATAGGAGGTGGTTAATCCATGTCATGAACCCAAGCACTGCGTTGCACAATGTTGGCCTCCTACAATGATTTCAATAACCAGGCCCTTCCAGCTATGATTCAGAGATTGGACATCTAACCTGAACAACTACCTCAATCATCATGAAGATGCATTTACTTTGTCAACCCAGGGACGTGAACTTGAAATGGGCCAACACAATATGTGCACTAGGAACTCTTAAGTAGCCATTTCTAATCTACAACTAAGAAACACACCATACTGGAAGTAAATTGTAGAAAGGAAATAAAGAAAATACTGAACATCAACCAACAACTATGCTAAACTAAAATGCATAATAGGAATAAAAGATCTGAGCAACAAACAGGAACTACTCTGTTTGCTTTGGCTGCAGGAACATACACAGAATGGACTTCTAGTGGATGTAGGAATAGTCGATGCCAGATTTCCAACTAAGTACATAAAAAGAAATTATAATTAAACTAATTACTCTAAAGAAAGGATTACTCACCAAGTGGCACTTAGACTAATGTGAACTCAAATGCTTAAACTCAAACTATCATCTCATTCATTGGAAAATGTATAAATAGAATAACAGCATGGCTATATTGAAAAGTAGAGAATGCTCAATACATTATCAATGTCATTTTCCAACAACAATCAAGAACTAAGAACCCCCCAAGAAGAATATTCAAATCCTTATTTATTCTACCAGCTAAACATGACGGTCAACTCCCACTAACTGAGAGGATGCCATTTAGGGAAAGCGAGAAAAAGAGCCTTGGCAGAGCAATTACGTCTGCAGGGAATCTAGTCGGACATGCATGTCCAAACGTGGACTCAACACTGCAGTAATTCCCATGATTTCCCAATGCCATAAATACAAGGCAATTACAATTGACTGTCATGGGGAATCTGCTGCCGTCGTGCTCAGTTGACTCCTTTGAATGATCCCCCTACATGATCATCTGACGGTTTCCTTTCTCAACTTAGCATCCATAGATTGTGTCCTACATAGCAATATCAGTACGCATAATAATTGCACATGTATAATCACCTTAAAGAACATTCATCAACCATGCACAAAATCAATATAGATAATCCACATAATATGCCAATGTCATTAAAACTTCACAAAGATGGAGTTAAACCCAATGTCAATGTTTTGAGGGAGACATTATGCAAATATTAACACTTAACTAATAAAGTCCATGATACTTCCAGCAAATGGACTATGAATTCTACCCAAAATTTGACCAAAAAATAGGCTCATCATCCCCCCAACCTAACATCTTGTTGGTCCTCCAGCAGAGGAAGGGTTGTTCTTTTGTTTGGTTAAGGCTCTAAAGTTTGCAACTGCAAGCTGGTCAACATCTGTTGCTGTAGTATGTGACTCTGGATCCTAATAAAATCCTCCCAATCTATCAAATTTGTTCCATCTTTTCCTTTCAACAGCAATATCATATTGGTAGAATCTGTAATTTGGTACTGGCGGCATGAGGATGGGTGGCTGGTAAGTCAGGGGAAGCCAAAATCTTCCCTCTATTCTACCAATTTGGATATACCTGTCAATCCTCTTCAATGCTACAACATAGTTCTGAATAGAATGGGGCTCGACTTGTTTTAACTCATTTGTTAAACTATTCCATCACTGAGCTAGATATCCTCTTACAAGCTCCTCTTTTGTTATTTTTTTAACCTCATACTCAGTATAGACAGCTTCAATCCAGGGCATGATTCTGTTACCATAGCTTGGTCTGAGAAGCATCCTAAGCCATTCTCTCTGAATATCCCTTGGGTTGCTCGACTCAGCCCTAATGGATAAGGGGATATTGGATTCCATTCTCCTATAAGCATTATTTTGTTCACCCCAATTAATTTCATTTTGTGCCCAAGACATAAATGCTCTCAGTTGAATATCCCCAACATATAGCAATGGGTTCCAATCATGATCTTGCATGACAACATAATTGTGCAAATAGAATTCACATAACAAATTTTTCATCCCAGGGGAAGCAATCCTGAAGGCATTGAAGAATTCGGTAGGGGTTTCAATGGAGGGGTTTAAGTTTGAAACAATTTTTGACAACCTGAAAGAGAGATATTTTCTTTCAAGTGCAGGGCATGAACCCTTGGAGGAGCTCTGCATTCTAGGATTTGTGGCACCAGGGTCACAATGTCATCTACTTTTTTCTTCAAAGTAGCAACCTCCTCATTTTTCTCCTCAATAATCTCATCCCTCTCTTGGATTTCCTTTTTCAGTTTCTTCTTCGCTTGTCTCCATTCTCCCTCCCTCCTTTCTATTTCTTTCCATAAATTTAAAATTGTTGCATGAATCAAAAAATCAGGAGGGTTATGAATTCCTACCAATGTTTTTGTTGATGGATGCTCCCCATACGACACTATCTGCATGACCTCGGGCTTTCCAGTTGTCTGTGGCTATAGGGGTACTATTTCTTCGCCCCTTTCTTGCTACAGGACCTCTTGTTCCTATTCCTAGTTTTGCTCTGGCTCTTGTCGTGCTTCCTGCTATGGCTGCATGAACTCCTGCTCTTATTGTTGGTTTTGCTGCAGGAACCCCTACTCATCCTAAAATTCTTTGCGATATTAGCAAGGTCTGCCAGTGTTACTTTTGTTGCTTTCTCAAATATATTCTCTTCTTTTTCTTCAACATGCTCTTGTTCCATTGGAGCTTTAGTGTCCCCATGTGGTATCTCATCATGCCCAGGGCTTTCCTGTGAAGGTACACAAAAGGTTGGCCCAGTTGGTTTTTACTTCCTACAGGTGCTCGTATCTTTTCCCTTGGCTGCAAGATGAATAGGGTCAGCCTTTCTCTTCCTAGCACTTGACACCTCTTTTTCTACAGGATGGGTTTGGCCTTTTTCTTTTTCTTTTCTTGTTTCATCTTCTTTCTTTTGTGCCTTAGTTCTTATTAGGGTTTGTAGGAGGACATCGTCATCAGAATCAAATGAAGAGATTGCTTTTTCTGAATGTTATGTTTTAGAGGAACTAATGCTTATGGCTTCTTTTGCTGTTGCAGGAGGATTCATACTAGAACTAGCACCAAAAGTTGAAGCACCAGGGGTGGCTTCGGCTATGCTTAATCTTCTGCTAGACCTATGAAATTGAGGTATAGCCCTAGGTGGCAAATGCTCAACATTGACAAACTCTTCCTAACGGTAATTTTGATTAACTTGAACAAATTTTTCCCAAGTCATTCTAGAAGCATCATGCAAAGATTTCTTAACTAGAAATTTTATCAAGCAATGGTGGGAGACAGAGTTATCCCTACCTTTCTGTGTTTTGGCTACCATGATGGAGAGAAGACTGTATAGAACATTGGGCACATTCATCTTCCTTTCATGCCTCATGTGGATCAAGAGCTTGAAATGTATTGAATGTAGGTTTAACAAATGTCCCTCACAAGTGATATACCTTATAATGTAGACAACTGCCTGCTTCCATGGTTCAGGCAAAGATATTCTTTTTGCACCTTGCTTGTCAATACTAATTGGCGGGTCGCCATGTACTGCAAATTTTGCTTTGACCGACCTGACATCCCTAGAGGCAGGGTAATTTTCTCCATTAGCAAGTAACCCTGAAACTTCTACAATTCTCTCCTTGATTGCCACAACTTCTTACCCTTTTACAGTGGCTTTTCCTTCAGAGAATGTTTGAGCGAATTCGAGTGTAATGCCTTCGTCAAAGCCATCCAACTTCATGAAATAATCAAACCATCTACAACGTTGAAATTTTTCCAAGAATTATGCATCTTGTAGAAAAACATAATGAACTGAGGGCTCATTTCGAATTAAGCCACCTCCCATTGTCTGAAACCATTGTCACTCAGCAAAATTTCCTTTCTCTGCAATTTATGTTATGAAAACCACCACCTTTCTGCTAATTTTTGTTTTACTACCAGTGTTGATTGAATTTCCTTTTTTTGTCTCTATTTTTACCAGTTACTGCTTATAACTCAAGATTACGACAGGGCAATTAAGGCGAGAAAAGAGGTGATAAATGAGAGTGATAATGGAAAGAATTGGCAGCTCAGTTAACATCACTTCACACATGCAAGCCAAATTTTCAAATTGGCTTATTTAAATTTTCTGATGTAGCCACATTATGATTTGAGAAATAGGCAGTATATTTGCATTTTTTATCCCCCCCCAAAACCTAAATTTGGACATGTGCCCACACATGTGAGAAGGGAGTGATGATTTGACAAGAAGTAATGACATATTATGTAACCACCTATATTAACGTGCCATGATTAAATAAATGCACTTAAAGGGTAATTAAGAGATGAGAATTATCGTGTACATACCTGAGCGTGCGAAGGATGCATTGCAAAGATCATGGAGAGAAAGTATCGTTTCTCCTTTTTAGAAATAATTGAGCAATTAATAAAAGTGACACGAAGTGAAGTGGGGTAGAATGAAATAGAGACAAAGGTGACACAGATAGGATGGGTGAAGAAATGGATTTCCATTAAAGTGGAAATCATTATTATGAAAGTACATACCTTAATTTAGTCGAAAGGTGGGACACTAGGTCCACCACTTTTGGCTACAGGAAACCCGTGTACTGAATGTTGGGTGAATTGTTGCAGGAGCTCTTCCTTGGAGGCTGGCTCAAGTAACTCAAATTTTACAGGGTCAATGGTGGTGAGCTGAACAACTTCACTAGGAAATATTTCAATAACTTTGTACGGTCCTAGCCATCTTGTCTACAGTTTTCCTATAAGTGAGTCTGAAAATTGATCATTGAAGGGTAAAGGAAAGTGATCCTGCTTGGTGGCAGCATTAAATTTTCTATAATCAACACAAACTCACCATATTCCTTTCTTCTTTGGCATGATTACTAGTGTAGACACCCACTGGTTGTCTAAAATAGGATAGATAGATTCATCATCTAACAATTTCTATAGTTTTGATTTAACAATTTCTCTCAATGCAGGGTATATTCTTTGTTGAGGTTTCCCTACTGGTTGAAAATCATCTTTGATGGAGATCCTATGGGTGCAGAGCTTAGTATCTAGGCCCTTCATATCATGGCATTCCCATGCAAATGCATGCTGGTGAGACTTTAGTGAGTCTGTTGCTGTAGGAACAATGTCTGCAGGAATAGTGGTTGCAGGAAGAACATGCAAAAGTGTTCTGACCGAAGTAGAAGATGATGCTTCCTCCACTTCATAATGGTTCTGAATTATACTAGATAGCACTTCATCTTTGTATTGAAACTGCAAGAAAGGATTTCTATCTAACATCATGAGTTGCACCACTTGGTCAACTTCCTCGGCCTCTTCACCAACTTGTGGCCATATAGAACCTTCTTCATTATGGGTCAGCTGAGCAGGAAGATAAAGAACAAGCTTTTTAGTATTCCTGCCATTAGAGATAGTCACATCTCATGACCAACACCCAATATAAGCATTTGTTGTTGCAAACCATGACCTTCCAAGAATGATAGGATACCCTTCTAGAGTGGCCTTAGGAGAGAGAGTCATGAGGCTTGTTGAATATTCCCAAGAGTCTAGAATTACCACAAAGTATTCTACAATATCGTAAGGCTTCATAGTAGAACTATTAGCAAGTTGCAGGACAGTAGGAGTAGATCTCATGCTTGAAATATTTAGTTGTTGCAAGATGTCCTTAGTCATCATATTGATTGCTGCCCCCAAGCCAATCAGGGCATTCTTTACTTGGATTTCGTTGATAACAACTACTACCACAGGACTGCCTAGGTCATTATACTTGGGAATAGCCACTTTTCCCAATATGATATCAGTGATCTGGTCAACCACATGAACTGTGGTTGGGTCTTTCTTCTTCCTACCTGGCTTCTTAAGACAAGCTTTCTTGATAGCTTTGCCATAGATTGGAGCATCCTTTATGGCCTGAAATAGGGGTATTTGAACACATATGCCCTAGTTGATCCATGATGTCAAAAGTTGTATCTTCTTTGTCTTCCTTATGCTTGGAAACTTCCAATCCCTAAGGAAATGGTGGCTCTTGTGCAGTCTTCCTGGTTGGAACTGGTTCAGGATTTTTAGGTACGACAGGCTAAATGAGATCATTCAAAGGTTCCTCTTCCTCTTCCACGGGTAGCTCAATGATGGTGGGTGTGGAAGGAGTTAATACAGTAGATCCTGAATGCAAGTGAATATCACTTATACTCACAACACATGTAGGGAATGGGTTTAAATCAACAAGGTATATTGGCTGCAACTGTGGTATGTTATTTGGGTAGGGTGTGGGCTGAGCTAGTAGTTGACTAGGTTTGGGTGCATTGGAGCTTGAATTAGCAGGTGGAGGTGTTATGGCAGGCTGTTGGGATTGAGAAGATGGTTGCATGCAACTGATTTCCTAGTTTGGCCCAAAAAAGGATAGTGGATCTGGTAACATACCTTGTCTTGGAACCCAGGGATTCCTCTATGCAACAAGGTAGACTTGATCTTCCTTAGTTTGAATTGGTTTGAACTCAAGTGGAATCTGGTTGTCAATGTTAGTTATCATCTTGCATTTGCAGTTCTTCTTCTTTTTTCTGCAATGAGGGCAATATTCTGTCAATGTTGCCTCTGTCTCCTCATGTTTGTCTTTGGCCTGGAGTGTATCCAGCTAAGTAGCTGGATTGTTTGTAACATCCTGCTTGAAATTTTCCAAAAAAATAGTGATCTCCATCCTTAAAATTCCACTGGTAGATGACTTACCCATAGAAGATTGGTAAGTTCTCTCTTCTTTTGAAGTTGCTCTGGAATAGTTCTGACATATTTTCTTGATATCTTCCCAAGAAACTTGAGTGATATCTCCTCCTGTCATTAGGCCCAAAGCATTAGTTTAACTCTCATTGATTCCTCTTAAGAAAAGAAGATTTTGTGATTCTTCATTGGGTGTATGATGTGGAGATTTCTGCATGCAGGATATAAACCTTGAAATATAATCCTCCAAGCTCTCATATTCCTTCTATTGCATCCTAAAGACATCACCTTATTTTGTATCACTACCCCTACAATATTCCTTGCTTTTTCCAAGGAATTTTGTCTTCATGTCCTCCCAAGTTTCCATGGTATCTCTACCTAGACTCATAAACCATCCTAGTACAACTTCTTTTAAAGTGGCAGGAAATAGCTCGAGCCCAGGAGCATCAGTGGTATAGTCATAATCCTGGCAGAGTAGGTCATATTCAAACAAGAAGGTATCACCCATGTCTTCCTAATGGATTTCCCAAGGCAAGGGGTTATCAATCTGGTTTTGATCTTCAGTGGAGGCTTCAGGACTAGTCAGATCAAGATATGCATCAACAAAAAGGGCAATGGTTCCTCTTCTTCTTTGTTTTTGGGCAGATTTGGAAGCTCAACTAGTTGAAATAGATTAGGATCATTAAGAAGGAAGCATGCGGTATCAACTCAACATCAGCTAAATCACACAAAAAATGGGAAAAAGAATAGCGGATCATTACTCATCTAAGCAAGGGATATTCTAAGAACAACTCAAGAAAAGTGCTAAAGCAAAGAAACTATCAATGACTCTAAAGGACTTCCTAGCTTGACACCATCCCCGACAACACCGCCAAAAATGTCAGCCTCTTACAATGATTTCAATAACCAAGCCCTTCCAACCATGATTCAAAGATTGGACATCTAACCTGAACAACTACATCAATCATCATGAAGGTGCATTTACTTTGTCAACCCAAGGACGTGAACTTGAAATGGGCCAGTACAGTATGTGCACTAGGAACTCTTAAGTAGCCATTTCTAATCTACAACTAAGAAACACACCATACTGGAAGTAAATTATAGAAAGGAAATAAAATAAATGTTGAACATCAACCAACAAATATGCTAAACTGAAATGCATAACAGGAATAAAAGATCTGAGCAACAAACATGAACTACTATGTCTGATTTGGCTGCAGGAACAGACACAGAATGGACTTCTAGTGGCTGCAAGAACAATTGATGCTAGATTTCCACCTAAGTATAGAATAGGAAATGATAATTAAACTAATTAATCTAAAGAAAGGATTACTCACCAAGTAGGCCCCCTTCGATGAGTATCCACTAAGACTAATGCAAACTCAAATGCTTAAACTCATACTATCATCTCATTCATTGGAAAATGTATAAACAAAATAACAACATGGCTGTATTGAAAAGTAGAGAATGCTCAATACATTATCAATGTCATTTGCCAACAACAATAAAGAACTAAGAACCCCCCAAGAAGAAGATTCAAATCCTTATTTATTCTACCAGCTAAACATGGCGGTCAACTCCCACTAACTGAGAGGACGCCATTTAGGGAAAGCGATGAAAAGAGTGGCATAGTGGTTACATCTGCAGGGAATCCAGTCAGACATGCATGTCCAAATGTGGACTCAGCATTGCAGTGATGCCCATGATTTCCCAATGCCATAAATACAAGGCGATTACAATTGACTGTCGTGGGGAATCTATTGCCGCCGTGCTCAGTTGACTCCTTTGAATGATCCCCCTACATGATCATCTAACAGTTTCCTTTCTCAACTTAGCATCCATAGATTATGTCCTGCATAGTAATGTTAGTACGCATAATAATTGCACATCTATAATCACCTTAAAGAACATTCATCAACCATGCACAAAATCAATACATATAATCCACATAATATGTCAATGTCATTAAAACTTCACAAAGATGGAGTTAAACCCAATGTCAATGTTTTGAGGGAGACATTATGCAAATATTAACACTTAACTACTAAATTTCATGATACTGCCAACAAATGGACTATAAATTCTACCCAAAATTTGACCAAAAAATAGGCTCATCACACAACACGAGGAGACCAAGGGCACACACCTTGCAACAAAGACTCACTGCGAAGGGCTCACTACCCAAAAAAGAAAAGAAATGCTCACTGTCAAAGGACACACTGTACAAAAGAAATAAGAAGAAGAAAGGGGTGGCTCACTACCAATTGTGAACTTCTAACAATGCATCTCTCTTATGTGAAAGATATAGTTCCACTAAAGCACAAACAACTCATTCCATAGAATGAAATATAGAATCCTTCTACTCACTACATCTGGGAGTCATAGGCATTAAATCTCACACTTAGATCTTCACACTTGATCACATTTGTATCTTTCACATTACACAAATCATGCATCATCCACAAAACAACTTTCCTTTGATTTATACCATCCTCAACTCAAAACAATCTCAATTAGGTTGGCCCTAAGGAAATGTATGCACCTCAACTGTGCAACATCAAATAGGTTAGCACCAAACACTTCCACAATGTAAAGAAGTGAAGGAAGACCATGCCATTACTTAACTGGGACCCAAATCTACACCAACATGCTTCTCGACACTTCCACAAACAACAATCATCCACTGCAATTAGCGCTAGCATGCCAAGTCGACCAAACCTGCACTAACACTAACAAGCGACTCCAAACACACCTCTCTAGGCCTATAAACATCTCACATACCACACAACAACACTCCTTGATATATCAAAATATTCCACATCATCAAAATATTCACCACAACTACTGCAAAC
This sequence comes from Sequoia sempervirens, assembly GCA_007258455.2. Classification (NCBI taxonomy): domain Eukaryota; kingdom Viridiplantae; phylum Streptophyta; class Pinopsida; order Cupressales; family Cupressaceae; genus Sequoia; species Sequoia sempervirens. Next base: position 468,021 of record VDFB02258445.1, read on the forward strand.
ACCTAAAACTCATGAACACCTTCATTTTGTGTAACTAGACATATTGGCACAAACTTCCAACACACCAAACAATCTTACAAAACACCAAAACATTTGAAAATTCAAGGAAAGGTAGATACAGACAATATGAGAGTGTTCCTAGATATGTAACACTAGAAATTTCACTGTGGAGAAATGTGGAGCAATCTCATTTCTTCTAGACACCCTGTTTCACTAAACAGACATATTATCAAACACATCTTCCACTATAGTATGATCCAGAACCTGAAACTCTAGGTATGACACCTATGAACACCTCTAATCATCAAATCCAAACCACATAAGCATATCTTTAGTTATGAAGAAATACAGAGAAAGTCACCGAACACACCTTTGTCACACTAAACTCTCTTTTATTCAATTTTTCTCAAAAGCACTTGGAAACCAAGCGAACCAACTACATCAACAACATTACTAACATCTCTTCAACACATTTGCAATATCTGAAACATCTCTCATCAATTATAACACATCCACCTATCTCTCCAAACATAACTTCTACAACTATATTGAAGTAGGACATCAATGAAAACACCAACAACATTGTGTTTACTTCAATGCCAACAACTCCAGGCTTCTGACATCATCAATATCAGTACCATTCCAATAGTCTCTTCATACAAGGGGTTGACATCAATGAAAACACCCAAACAACTCAAGCTTCCAACATCTCCAAACTTCCAACAGAAAGGTGTTATGAGAGGGTCAGTTAAAAAATAGAAAAAGGGAGATGTTGTTATGGCTAAGATTGATTTAAAATTAAAGGGGGATTCCCCTGGTAATGAAAATGTACCTAATGTATAGACATGGAATTTAACAATCACCTTTGAATCTGATTTATTAGATGCTTTTGTTGCAATGAAAACAAGGAAAAGAACCCCAAAGAGCCTTGACTCAAACGGTAATGAATATATAAGTGAAAGGAATGACCAGTTTTTGGAAAGAGATGAAGATTTTTTTGTTGAGAAAAAAGATAGTGGCACAAAATTACAAGAGGCTATGGAAAGAATTAAGAAATTAGAAGGTTTATTGAAAACACACCAACAAAGAGAAAGTGAGAGGGGAAAAAGGATTGAGGAATTGGAGGAATTTTTTTGTAAATATGAGTGTTGGTATAGGTTGGATAAATTGGCACATCTTGCTATCATAGCAGTAGAAAACAAAGAACTAGTACCCCAGGCTCCAATTCCTTCACTTTCAGTTCCCTCTGGACTATTTGTAGTGACCTTAGTGTTAAAAAGTGCAGGAAAACTGAGAAGGGGGGGTGAATCAGTTTTCACCAAATTTAAACTCAAAACTTCAACACTTATCAATTTCACAACTACACTATTTTGTTATTAAGCATGAGCATGAAATGCAAAAAACATAAAGTAAAATCAACAAACTGAACACCAAATTTTATGTGGAAAACCCAATGAGGGAAAAATCATGGTGAGGATTAACTCACAATATAAAGTAGTTCCAAAACCAAATGTATAGGGCTCATTGCCAAGGGTTCATCGCCCTAAAAGGACTCACTATCCAGATACAAAAGCTCACTACTTACAAGGAGGCTCACTGCCTACAAAAAGATTTACAGAACAAAATTGGGCTTTACAACCAAAATGAATTGAAAAGAGTGCACTTAACAAGTGTTGATACAATTTCGGTGATGCTCAATAGATATAGACTTAACACACTTCATCATTTTCGCTCTTCTTTAACTTTGCATTCACAACTACCTCATTAATTAATCTTTTTAATCTTCAACCCTATCCAATATATATACTCAATTCATCTGCAAGCATCAATTAGGTTAGCTTAATTAAATGCATTTCCTTGTTTATCAAAAAATACCAACTTGTTGACTTCAAGCATTCACAAAATCTTTCCAAACACACTCATCATGTCGGCATGGACCTAAGATAGGTTGCACATATATTCGCATAACAAAAATTAATTCACCATATCACGACTTATAGATGAAGTCGACCAGAAATAGAATTAAGCAATCATCAAAATAATGTTGATACTCCATACGATCATCGAAGCACGAGAGATTATGAACATACATGCTTTCAACATCCATAAACTGTTTCTTAAAACCGTAAGCAACAACTATCAATTGTGGAGGATTGCAGACTAGAATATCAGAGGGTGCAACTTGAATACTAGATCAGATACCAAACCAAAATACTGGATCAAGCACCGACTTAGACTTGCAAACACAACATGGTGACATCAATGACAACAAAAAACTATAGAGATAGCCATTATTCTTCATTCTTCCAACAATCTCCCCCTTTATCATTGATGGCAACATGTGCCAAATTTTTCAAAACACAACATTCTCCTTGCTCACATGACTCTCTCCCCATAGATTTATACTCTAACTCTCTTCCCTTTTGACATCAATGGAAAAGGGCGATCAAAAAGGTAGGATGACGACTTTGTATACACATAAGAATTCTATCTTCCCATTTCAAACAAGAATGACACTTTTTACATGAAATATTTTCTTATACCTCTCTCTTATGATCGAAAGAAATCTTTTCCAAGAAAGTACAACCGAATTCGTTCTTGCACTCATACTTTCCAACAAAGATAACTGTGTAAAGGAGGATGTCTGATCAGAAGACATACACAGTCATTCACAATTTTTAGCACTAGAGAGGATTCTAGAGAGATGATCTAACCGGACCTCAACAACTTCCTTAACCAACCAGAGTTTTCTAACCATATCTTCTCTTTGCCTTTGAGTAGTCAACAATTCTACCTACAGTTCTCCAACTCTTATTCTTTGTCTTCCATCCTTGTCTTTGAAGAAATCAAAGTTCTTTCCAATACTATTCATCTCAACTTCAATAGCTTCAATCCTGCTTATGAAATTATCAATAGTTACCGGCCACCGGAGACAATACCTGTAAATGTCAGATATTTCTTTGATGCATTCTTTTGTCTCATTCATGTGTTTAGATAGAACTTTCTTAGCTTTATTACATCTTATTTCAATCATAGCTTTGAATTTATGTCCTTTAGATCCTTCTAGCAATTTTCTCTCTTCAACAATCTCTACTAGATTATCTGGTAAAGAATTTGACACGTTTGAAACTGAAATACCTTTATTAAGCAAATAATCAACCAACACATCATCAATTTTAAGTTTCTCAACCAGAGAGCATGCATTCCACATTTCACCAATATTCTTCATCTCACCCTTGTCCAACAACATCCATATATCCTCTGGGTCAAATCTAGACATAAATTCTTCTTCATTCTTCTCTTCCGAGACACTTGTTACAATAGTTTTCCTCTTTTCTATTCCAAAGGGGAATCACTAATGACAACTTCCAATTCTCTCTTGTCGGAGGATGAACCCACTTCAAACTGACTTGGTATTGACATACTAGAGCATAGATTTGTTCTTAAGGATGTGAAATATGATCTACAATAACTTACATTATCCGCCAACGATTCTAGGTATCTGTAGACTTTTTTTCCAATAGGAATATCATATTCCCACACTACATTTTCTCTTCCTAGTAGGGAGTTCAAAAAGTAAAAGGCCAAGCACACAAGAAAAGATCCAAACCGAAAGGGATAACCCTCAACCACCGACATTCGAGCATTTTCAGATAGATTTTCAAGTAATAGGCTACAAAAATCAAACTGCCTGTTCTCCTTAACCATCATATGTGCAATATATACAACAATAGCCAAAGTCGAGCCTTACAATTTGTGAAATAGATTTTATAGGAAATTCCATATGCAACATACCTTATAGCTGAATCTGCAAGAGTGTTTATCAATAGAGCTCAAGAATCTTTATTAATGCCAGTAAGTTCCTCCACATCTTTGTATTTCATGGTTTTCTTTCCAGGAAGATCCCCAATACTACATAAGCTAGTAATCACTTCGATCGCTTCCTTTGTAATTAGGTAGGGTTTGTCCAATACAATGTTGTCATTCTTAAAACGACTCAACAAGAACAAGATGAAATCTTTATCAACAAATCAAGGAAATTCTCCCCATAGATCCATACCTAGGGTTTTTATGCTCTGTAATTCATTTTCCTTAATCCCTAGTTCCATTTTTTTCATCTTCCTATGATCAAATTCTTCCAATTCAACTCCTTTCATCTTTAGTGGAATGTCACCACTCGATCCTCTATCCATTGTCGTGCTTAACTTTCTTGAATTCGTTAATGTTCAGTCAAGACTTCTTCTCCTTCGCAGACTAAATAATAATTCTTGAGTATCCATAACAATTTCTTCAACTTATTTAAGAAATGCTTCAAATTACTTTGAGATCACTCCAAGGCACTTTTCAAACTCTTCAAATGCTCAACTAATCAAAAGGCTTACAAATTTTATCTTATACACCATCGATTTTCCCTAAAACGCATTAAATGTGGCAGACATCAAAAAGCTGCTAAAAATATTCTTCTCAACACAAAAAACCCTAATTTGATCCGCAAGTCAGTATGTCAACTTTTTTTCTTTCGGTTCCTTTTCCAAAACCTCTGATTATTCATTCTTCACATTCCACCCTCATGCCAACCTCTGACATGCCATTCATCCAGGGGGTTTCTACAATTTTCTGATAATGCTCCCCCTAAGACCATACTAGGTCTAATTCCTAAAGGAATTGTTCGTACCGGATGAGGGCATAGATACATCAATAGTTTTAGATTCTTCTTCCTCTTTCTTCTTCCATATCTTATTCATCTCTTGCTTCATCTCTTCTTTGTCGATCTTCTTTACTGGTTCATTCTTTTCTACCAAAGCATACTGCTTTTCCTTCTTACTTCTGGAAACCTTTGAAATATGTTCCAATTTGTTACAATTATAGTAGACAACACCTTTTTGATTAGTTTGACCTCCATTATTTCTCAATCTACATTGATTTGCTTTGTGTCCAAATTTGTTACAGGTATAGCAGTAGCCATTAAAATATTGATTCGTCTTGCTTCCATTAAATTTGTTCATCATTACTCAACTGATCATTCTCACCTGAGATCTGAATTCAATAGCTTTATCTCCAAATTTTTTACATCCAAAATATTGTCCAGAGAAAGAACCAGAAAACTGATTCATCTTGCTCCTACATTATGTTGCCCTATGACCATATTTATTACAGGAAAAACAAATACCATTGAAAGAGGGATACTTTTGTGCATTAGGATGTCTCATAGACAGTGTCCTTGCAAACTTTCTTTTTTTCTTCCCTTTGTCTTGAGTCATTTGATTGTCCTTGGAAATTTCACCTACATCATTTCCCAAGCCACCTTTGTTTTTACTTGGTTTCTGTCCTACAAGCAGTTCTCCAAGCTTGTCAAAGCTAGATCTAAAATTATTCTCACAAAGTTTTGCCTTCTCCAGTTCTACTCTCAAGTTTACTACCTCCTGTTCAAGTTTAGAGCATTCATCAGACTTATTTTGCACCATTGCATTTAGACATTCTTCAATTCTCTTCTTTTCTTCTATAAGCACTTTTAGTCCAATGATCTCTTGTTTTTGTTGCTCACTTACTTTTCTATGTCTTTCCTTGATTTTTTAAATTGTTCTTTCAGCTTCTAGACACATTCACTAGCCTCATCTAGATTTTCTTTCAGATCTCTATTTTCATTTTCAACTTTGTCAAGATCCTCAAGTGCAGTTCAAAGTTATTCTTTATCATCCATTTGATCAACCTTGAGGATCTACCTTAAGCAGATAAGCTTTAAACCAAGGAACCAAAGCTCTAATACCAATTGTTAACAAGTGCAGGACAATTGAGAAGGGGGGGTGAATCATTTGTCACCAAATTTAAACTCAAAACTTCAACACTTATCAATTTCACAACTACACTATTATGTTATTAAGCATGAGCATGAAATGCAGAAAACAAAAAGTAAAATCAATACAATGAACACCAGATTTTACGTGGAAAACCTAATGAGGGGAAAACCACGGTGAGGATTAACTCAAAATATAAAGTAGTTTCAAAACCAAATGTATAGGGCTCACTGCCCTGAAAGGACTCACTGTCTGGATACAAAACCTCACTACTTACAAGGAGGCTCACTGCCTACAAGAAGATTTATAAAACAAAATTGGGCTTTACAACCAAAATGAATTGAAAAGAGTGCACCTAACAAGTGTTGATACAATTCCAGTGATGCTCAATAGACAGACTTAACACACTTCATCATTTTCGCTCTTTTTTAACTTCACATTCACAATTGCCTCATCAATTACTCTTTTTAATCTTCAACCCTGTCCAATAGATATACTCGATTCATCCACAAGCATCAATTAGGCCGGCCTAATTAGATGCATTTCCTTGTTTATCAAAAAATACCAACTTGTCGGCTTCAAGCATTCATAAAATCTTTCCAAACACGCTACATCATGTCGGCATGGACCTAAGATAGGTTGCACATATATCCACATAACAAAAATTAATTCACCATATCACGACTTATCTATGAAGTCGGCCATAAATATACTTAAGTATTCATGAGAATAATGTCGATACTTTGTATGAGCACCAGAGCACAAGAGATTCTGAACATACATGCTTTCAACATCTATAAACTATTTCTCAAAACCGTAAGCAACAACTATCAACTACGAAGGATTGCAGACTAGAATACTGGAGGGTGCAACTTGAATACCGATTTAGATACCAGACCAAAATACTAAATCAAGCACTGACTTAGACTTGCAAACACAACATGGTGACATCAATGACAACACAAAACTGTAGAGATAACCATTCTTCTTCATTCTTCCAACACTTAGGTGTGGAATTGTGGAGAAAAATCCAAGAGTTCTTTGAAAAGAAGAAGGAATGGGAAAAAGAAAAAGTTGAGTTGATGACCAAGCACACCAGGACACTTGAGCAGAAGGATGCAAAAATAAAAAGGTTGAAAGTGAAGATTGAAGTAGTAGCAGACAAGACTACACAAATTCTAAAGTGCATACCTCCTGCAAGAGTTTACGCACTATTTCTATAAGAAAGATACTTGTGTTTTCAATTTAGCCAACTAATTAGAGATTTATCAATGTCAATGAATATATATTTTTTATTTTTAGAAAATTTCTCTGAATCTACATTGGATATGAAAAATCAATTATGTGAGTTTTACTTGCATTATTTTGTGCTCTTAGATCAAATAAAATGGAATTCTCTAATATTTTTGGGGGACTTACAGATTAAAGCATTGACCTCTTATAAGGAATGAACAACACAGGGTGAGATCTTATAGGAATATACTAAAAAGGAGAAATCTGTTGATTTGCAACTAAGAAAAGAATCTAAAGACCCCAATGTAGTTATTGATGAGTGGTTAGAGCTCTTGACTTATAAAGGCGTAGGAAGGAAAATAATGAATGTCAGGGAGCGTGACTACACCAGGATGAAACAACTAGTTACAGGACCTATTGATCACACTTTCTAATTTGTAAAGAAGAGATGGGAGGAATTAACCCCCGAATTAAAGAAAAAAAACCTCACTCCCTGTACAATTTAATAGCCATTATCAAAAGGTCTCACAAGTATATAGAAATTTCCAAGGACAATGGACTAAAATGATTTCCACTGAAAATTCATCCACCTCTCCTTCTCTACCTAGTGCCACATTGGAGAGGGAGGAATCAGGATGAATTACAAGCAATAGAGAAACTAAGGCTAGAAAATATTTCATGTTGAAAGGGCTACTCTTTGAGATAGGTTAAGGGAGTTGATGTTGTTGCAGACTTCAAGGTGATCACTTTGCAGTACAACCTTCGTGACCCAAATGTTGCTTGAGGACAAACAATTGCTTAGTTGGGGGGAATGATGAGCCTGATTAATAGCTAGTTTTCTCTTATTTATTCCATATCTTTTAAGCACTTTAAGCTATTTATTTCATATACATTCCTAAACTTATATACCTTTTATATCCTTTATGCAATCTGAACCAGACTTTGATGAGTGGGAATATGATTATGATATGCTGATATTTGTATGAATGTGTATGAATTTTAGTTTAAATATGTGTTTAATTCATGATTGTTAATAGTATGTATGCTTTGGGTGAGAACTAACTCCTTGCAGCTAGAATAACAACCGCAACAATTGGAGAACTCAACTCACAACCAAAAGATTTTAGGTCAATAAGTAGGGAAGATTCTAGAACGACTGGGAATGTGACAGTTGTAGAAATTGATGAAGGCAATCATTGGAGTGATTGATTGGGAGTCATCAAAGTATTCAATAAGATGATGGAAGGACGAAGGAGTTTGTGAAGAATGAGGGAACTTCTTGACTATTTATGCAGAGCACGTCTATGCCAGTGTCATTAAAGCAAAGTTGCAAACTTAGTTGTCTTCTTCCATTTTTTTCAATTATCATTTTTATTGAAAAGACTCTATCTCTCTCTCTCTCTATTCTGAAGGGGAGTGGACACTTTCATTTAATTTTAGTTTTCAATCCTTATGCAAATAAACCTCCTCTCAAACCTATATAGCTGGATTGGTGGTTGAGGATCAGATCTAGTTAGGGAGATACATGTTTTTTTTAATATTTCCAAAATTATTTTCCAGCAGAAAATCTTGCATTGTAGTTTTCTATTATCAGTTGTAGTGGATATGCATTCATGAATGAAATATTTGTGAAGATTCTTGTCATGTCGTGAGATTTTAGTTTTTTCAATGAAGATGTTCCATTTTACCATTATGTTTAGTTGATTCAAGTAGCGTATATTTGGTTTATCTTGTGGGAACAACAACTTGAACAAGGACCATTCAAGGTATTGTTCACCCACCTTTAATTTGTGTTGTTAAAATAAATGTTCATATTATTGCATTCAATTCAGTAGATTCTTCATTACATGCACATGAATGATATCTTGTTTTATGATTCACCTTATGTATTGAGTCTTTGAGTCATCCTCCAGAGTAAGTCAAGTAGTTAGGAGTAAGATTTGGTAGTGTTAATGAAGTTGCAGTGTTCAGGTTAACAATTATCAGTTACAATGCTAAGCTAAAAGTACTCGTAACATTAGTAGCATACTAAGTTATTTCCCTTGTTTTATAGTTTATGCTTTATTTCACTATCAGTCTTTAGTTTTTTTTGCACATGTGTAAACCACATATACTTGATGATATAGGGCGTGTAGAGTCTGTGAATGCACATAGAATACCAACATCATGAAAATATTACAAAGCCTTGGTTGATAGTTAAATGATTCCTTAGCAAGGGTTTAGTGGACTATTCAACTAGGAACCCTTCCTCTAAATTGTGTGTTTAACACCAAGTTTACTAGACATTGGTTAGGTCTTACAATAAAGACATCAAATTACATGAATTGGTACCATTATTTTGATTGTTGTATGTGTCATAGAGAGAATGTTAATCTAAGATATTCAATAGTTTTATTATGATTGCTTGTATGCTTGTAAATGAAATTGTAAAGAAAATTAACCTTTGCACTTGTTATTTATTGCTGATTTGATTTTAATATGTTACTTTTATCTTAACCAATGAAAGGATCAATCCTATTTGGACATATGACATATTGTTGTGGTAAATACCATATAAAATTAGTTAAGATGATACCTTAAATATAACTTTTTATCCCTGATTTATGCACTCATATTGATGATACTTTCTAGTATTAGAATGCTCTATAAAGTTGACATACTAATTGTTGTTATACAATTCAATATGAATAAGGATATTCAAATTGAATTGGTAGTTTTCATTTCAATGTGCTAATAAAATTATTATAAATATGAATTATTATTGTTATGTTAATTTAAACAATTTAGATTACTTGCAAGGTTAATACTATCTAATCTCATTTCAAAAAATAAAAGAGGAAATGGAAAGGGTGAGTGTGGCTTAAATACTTTAGATACATTTAAATTTAATTCTAAGTTATCAAGATGTGATTGAATTCAAATAATTATATTTTATAAATTTTGAGGAAATATCAATTTAATAATGTTTAATGTTAGAAAGCAAGATCAGACATGCAAACCAGAAAATACCTTCCACAAGAGAAAAATAGAAAAAGCAAGAGCAATTTGCATGAAGATGTGCAAATGAATTGTATTCAGGAATTGAGGAAATATAAGAGATGAATTGCTTTATAAAAGCAATGTATGCATAACCTTAAAAGGAAACCCTAGTGTGCACACTTAATAATTAATTATTAATGTGTCTAAGTTTAGCTTAAGTAACTAAAGTGATAAGTGATTTAATTAATTAACCAATATGATTAGATTAGTTAAGTGAAATAATTTATTACTCTAACACCCCCCTTAAGATGAACTTAGGAAGTAGCTAAAACACTATGGAAAGGATGCATGAAAGCAAAGATGGGTCCCGACAATAAGGCTTGATCAGGTACCCATGTACAAATGTAATGAATGAGAAAGAGGAGAAAACCCAGTGGGACAAAACCCCTCCTCAATGAGATGACCTACTGCAAAGAAGCACTGGAAGAGCACTGGTGGAGTAACACTGGAATCCTGAATCTGGGAAGCAAGGAAAGATACCTCTGTTTACAAGAAACCATATGAGAGTCATTGAAGAACTCAGGCAGAATCATGATAATGCAACAGTAGACCCGATGCCAAGGAACACTGGAAAACTCCACAAATTGGAACAACCCTGGAATCTATGAAGCAACAGTAGATGAATAAATAATGCACCCCATAAGAGGGAATAATATGATGAAATAATCTAGAAGCTATGTGTATCTCGATGCCGATGCCAAACTGTGACTAAAACTGATCCATAGGAGCAAGTACCATGAAGATTCTTGAACATTAACCATAAAATGAATGGCCCTCAAACTGAGATGTGACCCGATGTGAATCTGATGTGATTTATGATCATTAACCATAGGCTCTCAATCTGAGATGTGAACCGATGTGAACCAAAATGTGTCAAGCTATGAGCAAGATGTGGCCAAAAGAAACTACATAATCCAAATACAACTCATACGAGTTGTCATCAATATGAAGATGATATCAAAGTGCATGCAATGTAATTACACTCTAATCAGATTATTATGCGAGAAACCCCCTTGATGAAACTTTATATAAGTTCATTTATTACAATACCCCATAATTGTAAAATGAGAGAATGCAAAACATGCATAAATTAGAGAGAAAATGTAAACCTAGTGCATGAAAACAAAAAGAGAGTGCATGCACAAACCAATGATCACATCTGCCTCTATGATAAAATTGATCTCAGATATGTGTAAATAACAAAATATGAAAAAATGGCCAACACCAATGTGAAGTGCTCGAAACTAGCTTTCCGTTGATATCTCGTTTGCCAAAAATTGACACCGTGGCCAAAAGTTATGAATTTTTCAAAAAAGTTGAATTTAGCTTACAAGAAACGGGTTTTCTAGCAAAAAAAGGTTTACTTCTGATTTGATTTTTGCAAAATCTACTCACTTTTTGTAGACAATAACAAAAACCCATAAATATTTTGATGCTAAGAACAAAACCCATAAATCATTTTTTGATCTAGCAAACAGAAGATAATTTTATTTTTTTAACCTTCAGCCACTAACAAAAACCCACTTTTTGTAGACATTAACAAAAACCCATAAATATTTTGATGCTAAGAACAAAACCCATAAATCATTTTTTGATCTAGGAAAAATGATGCGCGCCACTTTTTGTACAACAATTTTCTCTAAATTTGTGCAAGATATACAAAATCTAAAAGATACCCAGTTGATATTTTGACCCTAGCTACAAAAATTAGAAATCATTTTTCCTAAAACTGAGTGGATGCTAGATTTCTGAAGCAAAAATTAGAAACGACTCTAATAAAAATGGCTTGCATCAAACCCTTGATAAAATTTTGACGAAATAAAAGCCAATTGTGACTTTTTCCAACACTTTGAATTCAATGGAGATGCCCATCTGATCCAAAACGCTTCATAAATAAGCTCAATGTATGAAACCCTCGAGGAACCTTGAATGTGCTCTACAATGAATTTCTCCAAAAAACTGAGAAGGGGTTGCAAATCAAGGCTTTGATACCATGAAGAAGTTGAGAAACCCAACCTCACAAACCCCAAGAATCACCTGCATGCAATAACCTATCACGTGCAAAAGATATTCAGAATCAAAGAAGATGTTCTGCAAGCCTCAAGCAAAAATGCATTAAGAGAATCTAATAAGTACAATGAGATCAATCCTTATGAAGGAGATCAAGAAACCCTAAAGTAAAACCTTAGTGTGCAAACTTAATAATTAATTATTAATGTGCCTAAGTTTAGCTTAAGTAACTAAAGTGATAAGTGACTTAATTAATTAACCAATATGATTAGATTAATTAAGTGAAATAACTTATTACTCTAACATTTAAGTGGTAAGAATTTAACACTCTAATCTTTAAGATTGAGTTATGACCATGCAAGTGATATGCACTAAATCATATTTGAGATATGCAAACTTAATTATTACCAAGTTGGCAATATAGCTATGGTTATTTTTCTTTGGTTATTTATACCATGATATATTGACATTTATAAAAAAAAAGTTGTGTAGCTATGTACAATAATCAATTGGAGGAAAAGAGAATCATTGGGACCCTAGTTAACCCACTTCATATTATGATGTAATGTGATTTTTGTTCATGTATCCCATGAGATAAACATTACAATCTAGTATGATTCAAATATTTTGTGTTTACATTTTATTTATGATTTTAGCTCAATGTGAAGGTGTTTTAGGTATGTTTCAATGTGTCTTAAATTGTGTGTAGGAGTGCAAGCTTTATAGAATTTTCTGTGTCATTTTTCCTATATATAAAAGGTGAAATTTTGTGTTATGTTATTTTTCGTATGCCAACCCAAATACCTAGGATTAGGGTACTTGAGTAAGGGTATAAGTTGTAGTTTATAGTTTTTATTGGGGGATACTTTGGGGAGCTTCTTGGGAAGGAAAACAAACATTCTTGCTACCTTGGAAAAGAGATTGAGAAGAAAGGAGTTATGAAAAAGGAAGAATAAAAGGGGAGTATTGATTTAGTTTTCTCATGGCTATCTTATTTACTTTGAGAGGTAATCTCTCTTTGTTTAAATTTTTTCTTAGTATTGTTGCATAAACCTTGTGTAGAATAGGTGAGGAGTCTGTGAATCTGGGTGTATGTTGTTTTTATTACTCTTTGGAATCTACTTAGGTATGCAGTGCTCTTCTTGAAATGGTAGGAATCTTACCTAGTTTTATTGATCTCTCCTTTCTTGGATTTGTGGTATAGTCATGAGATTGTTTAATTCTATGTGTGGGTATTGAAAGCTTGGTTGTGTGTTTTTTTAATATATTTGCATAGTTGTTCAAATTCTTAGTTGAATCTCTTGGCTTGGGGGTTGGCTAGAGCCCTTCATATCTTGATGGCGCCATATGATTGGGTGGAGAGTGTTTTCTTTTGTTGACTATTAGTTAGCAAGAATTATAAAATGTAACTAGGAGCTCTTCTCGTGAATATCGTTTATGAATTGTGTGGTCTATGAAGGCCATGTAAATAAGAAATAATTATTATTTTTATAGAAGAAAATTTACAAGTCACTGAAAGAAAAAATATAATATGTTTGTAATAAATTTATATATTTTAGTTAGTTTAAATACCTTTCCAAGTAAATAAACCTACATACATATAATGGAAGGAGGAATAAAGTTGGTCCTGTTCTCAATTTTAGAAATGATAGGTTATGTTATTAAGTGTGAGAATATAAGAGTTTACATGAATTTTGTATAAAATTGGAAATGAATATTAAATCTTATTATTATGTTATGATTTTGCAAAAGAAAGAGAAAGAGACCAATAAACATAATATTATATATCAATCTAAGACACAAGTAAATCCTATTTGAAATATTTTTTTTCTCATGGGTGTAGCTGTGATTTCCTCCAAATAGTTTAGAATGTTATTTTTTACCTTGCTCATATACTAAATTGTCACTATAATTCTAAAAAAATATATGGTATGGATGGATTAAGGTAACCTGTGTTAGTCATGTTTTAGAAAAAAATATAACGCTCACTACCTAACAAAAGAAAATTGGACATCATTTTTCTTTCAATTACCTATAGCCAAGGTTCGTGTGCCCCTTGGACAATCTTCTTGCTAGATTAGATAGGTTTCGTGCTTGCTTTTGTCTATGCTTAGATTAAATGATTTGTCCTCTATTTTTTGTTGGAAAATGTTTAATCTAGATGAACAAAAATAATATAAAGACATAGTTAGTTTGGGATATTGAAAAATCTATTAGCAAATATATACAAAAAATAATTTTAATCATCTAGCAACAACCAAGCATCTTTTAAATATGTATTTTATTTACTATTTGTGCATGTTTTAGGGAGGCTAACCCCTATAGAGGTCACAACGCTATCATAGGGGGGATCATAGTCTCCCCTTTTTCTTCAGGGAGGCTTAGCTATGGGTGGCCATGGTTACCACAAAACTGCAACATTAAGGTCACAACCTTGTGGTGGACATGTCCCTACACAAACCACACCTGTAGAAAATAACACAAGTAAAAAATAGAATCGGGAAATAAACATCAACACATCCTCTGAAGTTTATGGACCATCACATCTCTTCCACCTCAAGCTTGAAAATAATCTAAACTGTTTGGTTGGGATCTACACTATTTTCTCTTTATGACTTTTTCAAGCACCTTGGTGCCTTTGTTTTTGCTTGTAATTTTTTGTTTTCATTTTAATTTAATTATCTTTTTCAATAAAAAATAGAAATAAATATGAAATATAAAAATAAAAACAAACAAAAAATAAAACAATTCAACATAGCTAGTATAATGTTAAATGAACCTAGCTTATTCTTAGGAAAATGATAGCAACAAGGAAGAAGTATGAGCTAAAGCAATGACCTTAGGGGTAGAACCCTTAAAAATTCACACCTCGTTGAAAATTCACAACACCATTCACATATTCAATTAAAATAAAATTCTTTGTAAACCAATGTCCATTGAATGAGGCTACTAACTCTATGTTGTTGGATCAACATAAAAATAATGAAAAAAAACTATGCACAACATAACACAAAAGTAAAATATAAACATGAAAATGAATGTTGCATCCTCCAACTCCAAATGCCTCCCCATTCTTGCTCTCATACTCTATGCTAGCCAAGCATATGGTTTAGGCTCTTGCCACCATTCCCATCCTCCTACAACCATAACAAAATGGTATGAAAGTTGAGTCTCTTTTAGGGTTTGGTTGTGTCTATAACCATAATAGTATTAGGGTTTTCTTTCTTATTTTTTTTAATTGTGCATTGGAAAACTTATACAAGTATATTGTCCCTTTTCAATTTTGGAGGTTTATGTATTGACATATATTATTATTATTCTTGAAATATATATTGTTACCTTCCTAACTCATTCAATTTCCACTATAAAACTATATTAGTTTATATGTAAATATAATACTTTTCATTTAATGATTATTTGAATTATTTTATTATTTTCATGAAGTTTGTTGATATCTCTATATTGAACAAATAAACATCAACTCTTCATACAAAATTGGATTATAAGTATATTGTCCCTTTTCAATTTTGGAGGTTTATGTATTGACATATATTATTATTATTCTTGAAATATATATTGTTACCTTCCTAACTCATTCAATTTCCACTATAAAACTATATTAGTTTATATGTAAATATAATACTTTTCATTTAATGATTATTTGAATTATTTTATTATTTTCATGAAGTTTGTTGATATCTCTATATTGAACAAATAAACATCAACTCTTCATACAAAATTGGATTAAAAAAATTTGGACTTGCTATATTTTTTCAATTACTTAGTAGAATGATGAACTATTAAACACAATACTAGTTTACATTAATTGTTATTAACATATATTATGATTTTAATGTTCTTTTGAACTACAATAATATTTATGCTAACATTAAAACATAGATTGTATAAAATAAGAATAGGTTTATATAGAACTCATATGATGTGTTTATACATAGATACTTTGAATTTATGTAGTAAGTTAAAACTTAGGTTTGATAACATTGTTATAAAATTAGAGTTCTATCCACTTATTAAAAAGATCTTTAAAAAATATCAAATTCTATTAATATATTATTATATTCTCTTAATAATATATAATACAACCTTTATTGTATTCCTATTCAATAATAAATGAGAGAGTTACTCCATGTCCCCATGTGGCTGTTTAAATGTGTTTTATGCTTAAATTTAAGCAGTTAGAATGTTCCCATGTGGCTGCTTAAATGTGTTTTATGCTTAAATTTAAGCAGTTAGAATGTTTCCATGAATAAGTTTTATTATGGGAATGACTAATTTGAAATCTTTCTGCGACTATTGTTTGTGAATTGAAAATAAGCTAGGGAAAAAAGGGTGGGATTGGAAATAAGCAGCAACTACATATTACCAAAAATCCACGTGGGACAAATTTCTTTCTCTCTTTTTTAATATTTACTTTCATTTTTTTTCCTAATTTTTTATTGCACAAATTATTATTAATACTATAGCATATTTAAGATAACTGTTTAAAAATAAGGAATTTTTAAAAAAATATTTATGAAGTCACCATCTCCACAAATAACTCTTAAATAAAAAATACATATGTTAAAAATAAGTAATAACCTTACTATTTTTTAATTGAATATTTAAATAGTAATAACTTTAAAAAAATAAAAAAAATTCATACCAACAATCCAACCATGAAAGTCACCATACATTTTGTTTGAAACTGGCAAAATTCAAAAAAGTAAATTGTCCTATTTTTGTGGTTGCTTAGCTTTGAAGGCATGACACTCAATAGAGCATCCTTGCTGTATTGGACCTGTCCTCCTTGGTAGTTGTTTGTGTGAATGCCAAACTTATAAGGATCGGATTTCAACTCAATAGAGCAGCCCTCAATAGTATGGAAATAGAATTCTGCGAGCACACCACACTCTGCCCGTTGTAGGTTCTCCATACAATATCTCCTGAATTGGTCAACAATTACAGATAACCATGCCATACAGGGTACGTAAATCTAGCAGTTCTGCTCCAAAGCGCGTGACACACCCACTTCGATCCAGGGAGTCTCTCACGGAACGCCGCAGCTGGAGTCTCTCCCCTAATGCCAGAAACAAGATGGTTATAAGGATGTAATTTGTTTAGCTCTCATCCTTCTCTTCTCTTTGCCTTCTTTTGGCTGTACGTTGTTGTGGAAACTGGTTCTATTTACAACGTTTTTTTTCCTTTTCTGTAAGACTTGTATTTCAGAACTTCAATCACAATCATATGGCATCAATGGTTTCTCTATCTTCAACCCACAAAATCAGATTAGTCATTGCTGTACCTTTAAGGATTCAAGTCAAAATTTAAAGAATACCTCCGATTTTTTGTTTGTTTGTTTGAAATATCAGGTCTTTGCCCAGAATTATTCAAAATGGTGTTTATTATGATATAGGTGTCCGCAGAATTCAGGACATGGCGGGATTGCTTCTTGTCAAACATTCACTAATAGACCCGTTACTCCTAAACTGCCATGAACATGATATTTTACGCTTCCTTTTAACATTAGGTACCTTCAAATTCTCCTTATGGGTTCAGTCGTAGAGTACATATGGTTTTATACAAAAAATTGGAGAATACAAATAGTCTCTAAGTCAGCAATGACTAGAGATGTGAAACGGAAGTCAATGCGCCAGTGTCTACAACCATTTGCTGCACATGAGCACATTCGTGATCATCCATACCTCAATGAAGATATCCGAACACTCTTCCCTAAATGAAGGCTTCTCTTCATCGGTTGCAATCCATTTGCGATCAAGGTTCAAGAATTCAGAAAAATATATGTTGAAAAACCCGACCTCTTTCATGCTGGTACTAAAGAAATACATGAAACGAGGGTTTGATGGAGCAAGGCTGAATGCGTGCTGCTATGCCCAAGTTTGATGATCACAAAATGTCTGGTTTGGTGTTTATGCTTGCTTGGGAAAATCTGAAGAATTGTTTGACAAAAAAATGAATTTTGAGGGGTTTATGCGAACAAACCCACTGCCATTTTGAAAAGCCCATTGATTTTTCAATAAAACGTGTTTTCACGCGCATCTTTTTCAGATCTCCATTTTTTTGCCGGTTTTTGTCAGTTTGACCCGATTTGACCTAGTTTTGATTGTCATCATTCCAGTTTTGACTGGCTCGAGAAATTTGGCGGCTGTTGGGTACCCACAGTGCCTAGTTTGCTTCTATATTGCAGATGGCTAAAGCCTCATCCAACAAACTTCCATCTTTCCAAATTGGACAATCCATTTTGCTCAAACCCTAGAATAACTACTGAGGAAAGCCTATAGAATTTTTGCGCCTAAGTCTGAGGCCAGAGAGAGGCCTTTGATTACCGCTGCCCATTCCCCATCATAATTAGTTTTAGTGCCTAGAAAGTAGGAATCACCTTCAAGAAAAAAACATTTGAATCATGAACACCTTCTTCCTCCCTAGTTGATCCATGATTACATGTAGAGGCACCATCAAAATTTAATTGACAAAAGCCCTGCAGGAGTTTCATCCGGAGTGAATCTTTATCTATCTACTTCCTTATCTTTCACCCTATCAATGGGGAAGACTGCAGAGGAATATTACTGCCATGTATTACAATGATATAGGACATTGAAATCATTCACATGGGCTTGGATATAATTTTAAAATTGAATAGTAAGGGATCTATAGGAGCCCTCACCTGAAACAAAAGTAGTTATACATTAATGGAATAGTAAAGCATGACAACAAAAAAGGGGCAATAACATCTCCAAACTAACAAAAACCTAGAAAAGACCAATGGCTCAACCAAAACCAACTAACTGTCTAAACCAACATTATAATCCATTTTCCTATCAATGAAATTGGGTATATGCTACCTTCTGTATAGGAGAAATTAGTGAGGAAGATTAGCATTGCAAGAATGTGGTTTGGACTTTTGGAAAGGATCGAGATTCTACATCCACAAGTACATAAAGGGCTGTATCAATGTATCATGAAAATATATCTTATTAGTAGATATGGTTGGGCCTGCCAATAAATGTGAGGAATATGGAGGGTACTAGAGTACCCAGTACTAATGACCTTAAAATTAAAAAATGTGTAGTTTCTTGGCACCTGAGTTCTTAGATAGGGTACCGCCTGCAAAATTATTAGGATCTTAACTGAAACCCACTATAATTGCTATAATTCCCTGGATGGAAAGCTTGTGTATAATGTGAAATTCCGAACTGTAAAAAGAAAAAATCATAAGGGTTTTTTTTAGACTGCAGGAATTGGGTAGCCCCCCTATAAACTGCAGTGTGCCTGGTAAACTTTTGTCACATGATCGGTGACGCTGGCATGACATGCCCTCCAATACCACGGGGATGGGGCAGAGACGACCTCGTGACCTCTTGCCTGCAACAGAATGCTTTGGCCAATCAAGCCAGGGTCCCCGCCCAACAAATTATCATAAGTTGTGAGTGCTTGTAATAATCATTTTTTTCTTATGTTGAAAGAATCCCAAAAATGTTTTCTGCTATGACCAATTTATTTACTTGGAGATTTTGAAAATACCAGAATTATAGCAGTATAAATATCATTTCCAAGCAACATACGGGAGAGAGAACTTTCATGAGCAGGTATGCATGAAAACACAGGCCAAGAAAGTCTCTAGATGCGGTATGGTTGCAGACTGCAGTCCTGGCCAAATCATTGTCTTCATAGACTTGTGCACATAAGCTATTTCCCAAGGGCCAAGAACATACCCTACTCTAACATTTGATAACTTAGTATTTATTTACATTTAATAGCTTCCATTTAGGTCTTTTGCCCTATGATCCTACTCAAACACCTAAGATTTTATTTATATTTAATAGGTTTTGCTTTAGCTGTTTTTTCCTTCAGAATTTCTTACAGTACATATATCTGAACGAGAAGAATAGATAATATAAATAACTGGCATTTTTCAACCTTCCACAATTCTTTTTTCTAAGTTCTACTTCTTTTTTTTTTGGTTTTCTTGAAATCTATTTTGACTATTGGCTCTTAGTAGCATTGAAAATCTTTCTGGGTCCGATTGATCTATTTATGTTAGCATTGAATATTGATAAATAAATTGAATTAAATCAATGGGCAGGGGCCCACTAAATATACACAAGGTACTGATACCTGGTACTGAAGTGGATCATATCTAAACATCTAATAGGTTGTTTTCATTGCAGGGTGAACAAACCTGAGCTAGAAAGTATTTTACATTATGCTCACCCAAGAGTGCTGATCTTAGTTCAGCTGTAGCATATTCAGTATAATTCTAGTTCGACATTGGTGACATTGGGTTACAGCCTTTGCTGTGAACAATTACAACATCTTCAAGCATTCGTGAGATAACAAAATGGGTCATGACATAAGGTCAGTTGTGAAAGAAGAATGCCATTCTACATAATATGCCAACTAAGTGTACTAAAGAATTTGATTGGCTTCCATTGTTTCGCTGGATGACAAGACTATTAAGAGCAGAAAATTTTGTTCTTGAAGAGAAGTAATTTACATTTTAATTGGCTGGTGACTTGCTAAAGTACCAGATTTGTGTTTTCTTTTACAGTATGCCGTATACCTTGGCACAATATATTATACATATGTTTTGAGCCCCTAGTTGTGTTCTTAGGCTTAATGTTGTTATTTAAGTAATGTTTTGTCTATCTATGATTAATGAAGAGTGAGGTCATGTGTGAAGAGTTAGTCATAGGTTAATTAGTATTTCCTTCTCCGTCGAGTAAGTAGTGAGGGAAAACCCTCAGTAAGGGGCCACTATTGTGTTACTCTTGAGTCATAGTCAGATTTGTGGGTGCATTTTTTGGTATTCTGTCATTTAATAGCTTTTGCATTTGTTTTTCTGGTGATTTATTTAGGAAAACAACAAGTGGTATTACATCTTTAGTTCATTCTTGTAGCTGCCTTTTGTAAAAATGCCAACGGAAATTTATGAAAGAAATCCCTGAGAGTTTGTGACAAAACAAGAGCTAAGGGGATTGCATGCAGAATTCACAACAACTATCAAGATTTGTTATCTTTTGGAAAATGTTAATGGATTCAAAGTCTCAAGATGATGTTAACCTTTGGGATGACTCTGAATTCTTAGAGAGAGAGCTGGAGGAGTAGGCAGAAGGAAGATGAAAATCATTTAACTTGAAGATAAAGATCTTGCAATATGACTTTGGGAAAGAAATGGAGGTCCACATGTAGTTGAGTAAGATCCATTTAACATTCAAGGTGCAACTTTTGACCTTGAGGAGAAACTAAATCCTCAAAATCCTCAAAAGCCAACACAAATCCTCATTTAACTTGAAGATGAGGATCTTGCAATATGATTTTGGGAAAAAAGTGGAGGTCCACACTGTTAATGTTTTTGGGTAGCTTCGGGAGGTATTAACCCGAAAGAATTCACACATAAGGCAGAAGACAAGTCGGCCTAATAACAATAAACAGTTATCAACAGTGCTGGGTCGGCTCAAGTGAAGAATTTTGCTCATCTTACTCCTGGACTTGTATAAATAGGAGAGAGACTCTCCTCATTTAAATATACATTAAGTTCGCTCTTTTGGTGATCAAGGAGGAAGTTCGCAACCACAGTAGTCTCAAGGAAGAGCACGAATTATCTTATGACAGTGCTGCATTATATCTTTGTACTCTGCCTATCTTGGCTTGATTCTCAAGTGCTATTTTTGCACTGTTGTACCTGATCTATTATCAGTAAAGTTTTGCTAGGTTTTTCTCCCTTGTGTAGAAGGGTTTTCCCAGGATAAAAATTCTGTGTCCACTGTTCTGTGTTTATTTTTCTGCTTACTGTTCATATCTGATCTCAAAATTATCATGGTATCAGAGCCAGGTTCAGGAAAAACTGATCAGATTTGACTAAGCATAATTCCGGGATTGTGTGGAAGACATTTCTTTGTTAGGGCAGTTACTTAGAAAAGAAGATGGTGACTGGTGTCAAGGTAGAAGACAGGCTAGATGGGGCTTCAAACTTCAACTCTTGGAAGTTTAGGGTACTCATTACCCTAGAAGAGAATGATCTTCTAGAATTTGTAGAAGTTGATATGCCTGATATGAAATCTGGGTGCACCTTTTGGATGATAAGTAGTTCGATATTCTGGAGTGTTTCATTGGCAACCCAGGTGCAGTTGTGTAAGCATTAGATGCAATTCGATTTTCAGGGAAGAAGTCAGATTGTGCATCAAAACTACTTGGAGAGAGGTCGCATACCACTAGGGAGTATTAGTGCCGTCTCTTAGCATCATAAAGACGTTTTGGAGAAGGGATCGATTGATCTCTACTTGCTGGTTCAGTTCTTTCATAGACTTCGATCCAGGTTCTAAATTGCAGTTTGTAATTTCTGCATTCTTAGTTGCATTGCATACTGTTAGTTGCAAGTCGCTGTGCTACAACAAACTGTAATCTGCATATCCTATGAATAATATATGAAGGGATGGCGATCTGAGTTTGATTTCTTTAGGAAAGATAATAAGACAAGCCAGAAGTTTGTTGGAGAAGAGCGGGAGTTAGCCTTGCCAAAGCTGGACACTCTGTTACAATCACGATTGCTTGAAGCATCTCTTCCAGGTGAAATTTCGAGTGTCTTGGTGTCTGATGGTAGAGTGGTACTTTGTGTCAACGGGGAATTCAAAGTTCAACTTACACTTGGGAAAACCAGCCAAGGATCAAAACCATTGTAAACAAGATTGGCACTATTTAGTTTTGCGTCCCTACCTTTGAAATTCTGGCAAGTGAAGGAAATTTGATCACAGAGGTTAAGCAATACAGAGCCACATTGCAGATGGATTATGGCCTGGTATACTGGAACTCAAGATTAGAACATGAACACAAACGGATGGTAACACAATTCCAGCCTGGACAGATCATCTGTGACATGTTTGCCAGTATAGGGCCCTTTGCTGTCCCTGCAGCACAAAGAGGTTGCATTGTTTATGCAAATGATTTGCACATCAATGCAGAACAAAACAAGGTGAAGGAAAGAATTTCTGTATTCAATTAGGATGCATGGGATTTTATACGACATTTGACAGTGAAGACAGATAGTGCGCCTGATGCAGGAGGGTATAGTAAAGATTGCAAAACTGTAAATGTACAGTGTTTGGAAGACAGTACCTTAGGAGAATTACTTGATAATACCAATACCAGGCAAGAAATTTCAGCAGGTGATGTTTCTCTAATTTTCATGTAAAACTTGTGTTGTATTTGAAATTCAGTAATAATATTTAGGATCAACAGAGGCAATCTAAAAGGCTTGGATTGTTGGGGCAGTGGAGTTGAAGAGTGGGAATGGGGGCCTCCATACTGAGAACGGTCCTCAGAACATTGGAACTTTAGTTGGAGATATGAGTTTAGAACCTAGTAGAGTTTCAAAAGGAACTACTGAAGGTCAGGGAATTGAAGAGTTGAGTCATAAAAATTCATTGAGCTGTGAACAAAAGAAAATTTCAGGTGCGAGATTGTAATTTTGGAGCACCCAACATGTATAGAGTAATATTTCATGATACTAAACAGTGAAGTATAGAGCATGATGGCATCTGCACAGGATGTGCACTTGGTAAGAATACCATGAGTTCCTTCCAGAGCAGTGACAGTAGATCCAAGGGGATCTTAGATCTTATCCATTCAAATTTGTGTGGACCGATGTCTGTGGCATCACTAAGTGGATTCCGGTACTATGTGACTTTCATTGATGATTATTCCTGGAAGACATGGATTTACTTCTTGAAATCCAAGGAGTTTGAGGAAGTCCTTGATATATTTCAAGAATTCAAGGCACAAGTTGAGAACATGTCTGGGAAGAGGATTAAGGTTCTAAGATCAGATAATGGAGGGGAGTACACTTTGGAGGATTTCGTAATTTCTACATTGAGGCAGGGATCAAGAGGGAGTTCTGTGTTCCGTACAATCCTCAACAAAATGGAGTTGCCGAAAGAAAGAACAGATCTATAGTAGAGGTAGCGAAGGCTATGATCCATAATTAGAGTTTGTAGAATTTTCCTATGGGCAGAGGCTTCTAGAACCGCAGTATAAGTTCACTTGAGTTAGACACTAAGTTCAGGGAGTAGGATGTTGTCAAGGTCAGATCCGAGGAGTAAACAGGTGGCAAATAGGCCCTGAGGTGGGAGAGACTAAGAAGAGGCCGAGTCACAAGGGAAAATCCTTATCAATTGGATTGGACAAGGTTAGGTAGAATGGAAAGTTAGAAATAGGAGTTTTGGCGGAGTCAAGTCGGTGCAGTAAGGCACTGATGAAGGTGTTGCAAAGGTTTCATCCATGAGGAGTGAGCACAAAGGAGGTTGGACAAAGCTTTTGGTGCTGTGTTACAAGTAGAATTGGGCGTGAGGTGTGCCAAGAGGCAGTGTAATGAGCATGCAGAAGAAATGCAATAGAGTTTGGGGCTGCTCAGTATGAGTGAAGTAATGCAGAAAGGGGTGTCTTTGGAAGGCACCAAGGTAGACTCAGGTGGGTTTGCAGTAGAACCATCTTGGAGGTGGGAATGAAGAGGCAGAGTATCTAGGGAGACACGAATCAGAGTAAGTGGATCAACAGGCGTAAGTTGAGTTGCACTCGTGATGGAAGTGTTTTGGACATGAATGGGCGCAGGGCGATTTGAAATAATCCCCTTATAATTTTTTCCGAATTTTTGCAACAATACTTCAACAAGGCACCCGTCAGTGTTAGCCAAAATCTTAAACCAAAACTGGAATGTAACCCTACACCAAGAATTTACACTAGGATCCCAATGTTGGGCAAGGTGTGAGCATATTGCATTGGGGATCGTTAGTCTTCAAACTGAAATAAGTACAATGCTTGAAAGTAAAGTGTATGCAAATTGACTGCGTGTTTCAGCGAGAGTAATTTGATGGCATAGCCGATCAGCAATATGAGTAATGAAAGTAAAGAAGGGTAGCAAGCCGACTCCAGTACAATGCATAGACGGCGAGGCTTGTCTCTTCCACCAATGGTAGGAATGATATTGATTAAATTGAAAGTAAACTAGGCGGCATAGCCATCCTCTTCCACTAAAAGTGGCAATACAATATAAAAAACAAAAATGTGAAAGAGCTGATCAGTACTACTGAAACAGCTTTACAATTTGAGCAAATCTGCAAGTAACCAATTGTTTCAAGCTGCACAAGAAGCTGCAAGTGTTATAATTTGATCTCCAAACACCAAGAACTCACCAACTATGAAATAACACACCAAAATCCCAACTTTTGACAATCTGATATACTAAACCAACAAACTGTAATTTCAGACCAGCAACCCAAAGACTCACTAAAATACTAATAACTCACTCAAAACTAACTCAAATGACATGAAACTGAAAGCAAAAGACTCCTACAATGATGGCGACTCAACTAAGATTGAGAAACTGCCGGAGACAAGTGATATTTATTTTTTTAATGAATTTCCAAACATCCCAGGCAAGAAGTGTGCCTTGGGAGAAGTTGACTTGCAAGATAAAATTGAAGACACGATATAAAAATCTGAAAACTTGCTCAAGGGGTTTCCTAGAGCCACAAAAGAGAACTAGCAACTACCCATAACCAATAAAAATTCGTACAATGAGATATGACAAAATCTATTTCAGCTACTCCTTAACCAGCAAACTCAAACTGAGATAACTGACACAAAAATCCATCTGTAAAGCTCTATCTGCATTCTCTGAATGAAAAAACAGTCTCAAACCATCTAGGTACTATCTCTCAAGCACAAAATTGATATAAGCTAGGAAGTATGCATTCCTCGAAGCAAGGGTTCTGAAATAATTTCAGCAGCATTTTGTTATGATAAGCAATGGATGGTCAAAAGTAAGGCAAGACCTCTTATTTATAACTTTTCTCAACTCCAATTCAAATCTTCTTTTCCCTCGAAATAGAGCTCCCAAATGAGATCCTCATTTCACTTCAATTTGCATTTGAATTCCAACCTTTGACTCCTTGACTTTAGGCGTCCAAAACATAAGAGGAATAATACTTTATCAAAATGCAAATAAATCATAACATAGGCGTCCAAGTATATTTAAGTGAAATATTTTATAATTTGCAAATATCACACAAGCTAGGTGTCCAAAAATACCTTAGCCAATATTTCACTCAAAACATTATATTTCACCAAATAAGGCATCCAAAATGACTTAATTAATAAACTTAATTAAAATCACTAATCTCTCCAAAGTGGCGTCCCGTTTAGCCTTAGTAAAATATTTAACTTAAAACATTATAATTTCCAACTAAGGCATCCACATTTGAAAATCACTTAAGCCATGACCTACCAAAACAGGCTCCAAGAATGTTGGAGACCAAACTGCCAATACTGCCCTGCCAAAATTAGACATTGCACTAAACTGCTGAACTATTGCTAAAAATAGCACCAAGGGTGTTGGAGACCAAACTGCTCAAACTGACCTGCCAGATATAGCCACTAAACTGAATTGTAGAAACTCTGCTAAAAATAGCATTGCTAAAAATAGAACTTACTAAAAATAGCCTACTACTAAAAATAGTAAGTTGTTCCAAACTCATTTTGAGCACAAACTGGGCAGTCGTCGTAACTTACTAAAAATAGTAAGTCCAGAAAAGTTACTTGTTTTAGTTGCATGTCACACCATTGCGAAGCTCTCCGAAAACCCAGAAGGAATCCAAAATCCAAACTGCAAAACACCAACGTGCAAGCCTCCAAAACTGCCAAGGAATTAACCAAAAATGCAAGTCAATATCTTGTCATGCATGTCACCTCATTCTGAAGCTCTCCAAAAACCCAGAAAACTCCACTAGACACGCATCAGAAACTCTCGCATGCATGCCTTCAAAACCTCCTAGAAAAGTGGAAACCCTAATTTCAACTTCTGATTGGCCTACGGGCTACCAAAAATAGGCTATCAGACATAGAAGAGCGTATGGCTAAAATGGGGACATTACACGATCCCATAGAGTCCTATGACACGAGGAACTGGAGTGGCTCAATGAGAAGAAGTTGTGACATTGAAAAGTAAAAGTGGAGTCTAGAGAAAGTATGCCAGAATGTTTGGGCTCGAAGATGAGTCACAGATGGGTCTTCAAGGAGAGTTGGAGACTGGGTCAAGTGGAGGAAGCGTGGAGGCGGATCCATTGGCTAGAGGTGTGAAGGTGTCAGCTAAGTGGGTCGCAGTGTTGCAAGTCCAGGTGCCAAAGCGTTGGAAGGCTTTTCCAGCTGCAGAGAATGGGAATTGCACAAGTCAGTCAACCTGGATTTGACATTGGTAGCATCACAAACCTATTCAGTATAGGGAGATCTGGGATGAGGTCGAGGAGGACTAAGTCTTGGAGCAAAGGAAGGAGGGTTGGACTCTCGCAAGTCAGTTGGAGTTGCTGCTAGGAGTAGTGCCGGAAGTGTGGGATGGAGGCCGTTCCACTGGGGCAAGCATTGTAGGCAACCTTGGACGAGGAGGTTAGGAGGTTGATGTGGGTGCTTGGAGTTGAGTTTAGTTGGGAGTTAGTACGGCAAAAGGTGCGAAAAGGTGTTTGTGGTGGCACTTGGATGAGAAGTCAGAGTAGCTTGAACCTGACCAAGTAGCATGGAAGGTTTGCAGGAATGTATCAAAAGGATGGATCAGCTCAGTGAAGGAAGTTGAGGTAGTGTTCTCGCAGTGGTGGAAAGAGTAGTTCTGAAGAATCTACTCAAATCAGGTTAAGTATGGCAGGGTCAGGAATGGTGCTGAGGAAAGCAATCCAGCTCCAAAGGGAGTCACAACATCATTAAGATATTCTCCCTATGTCAGGGGAATGGACAAAACGATGGACTGATCTGTCATAGCGTATATTTCTCTGAGACGGAGAAATATGAGGTGAAAGCCCTTGTAGCGTATATTTCTCTGAGACAGAGTAATATGAGGTGAAAGCCCTTGTACAGAACACATCTTTGAGACTGAGTTGTGTTTCCCACAATTGGGTGTAGCCATTGTGGATGTCATGTTGAGAGAGTCCATGACGAAACATGATACCCTTGAGTGGGTCTCATGGAAGACTTCCCTATGATATAAAGAAGTCCTTGCTGGTGAGAATACCTACCTAGCTAAGAGGGAGTGTAAATGTTTTTGGGTAGCTTCGGGAGGTATTAACCCGAAAGAATTCACACATAAGGCAGAAAACAAGTCGGCCTAATAACAATAAACAGTTATCAACAGTGCTGGGTCGGTTCAAGTGAAGAATTTCGCCCATCTTACTCTTGGACTTGTATAAATAAGAGAGAGACTCTCCTCATTTAAATATACATTAAGTTCGCTCTTTTGGTGATCAAGAGGAAGTTCACTACCACAAAAGTCTCAAGGAAGAGCACGAATTATCTTATGACAGTGCTGGATTATATCTTTGTACTCTGCCTATCTTGGCTTGATTCTCAAGTGCTATTTTTGCACTGTTGTACCTGATCTATTATCAGTAAAGTTTTGCTGGGTTTTTCTCCCTTGTGTAGAAAGGTTTTCCCAGGATAAAAATTCTGTGTCCACTATTCTGTGTTTATTTTTCTGCTTACTGTTCATATCTGATCTAAAAATTAACACACATGGTTGAATAAGATCCATTTAGCATTCAAGGTGCAACTTATGATCGTGAGGAGAAACGAAATTTGGCTGCCTACACATGGGGAGATAGACGGCCTTCCCCAAATCCTAGGGGTAGGTTTACCTAGTTTCCTGAGGCTTTGACTCACAGGGCAGACCAAAACTGAGACAGGCCATTTAACACCCAGCTCACACATTTTTAATAGAAATATGATTGTAGAGGAATATACAGAAGGCTTCTAAATATTGTAGTTGAAGGCCATACTACTAGGACATATAGTGCTTGATATCTACATCTCCAACTTCTGGTTAGAAATTTGAACTGAGGTAAGGATATTTAACAAAAGAAATCTTGAAGATGCTATTTCTATGGCTAGGAAATCAGAAATCCATTAAGATGCTAGAAGAGAAAATATGAAATATTTTAAACTTTGGGAAGAAGGGAAATA